>JAKUCM010000270.1:0-35446 GCA_023374145.1 Lepidium sativum | reverse complement strand
ACCAGCAATCAACTCTACTACACATAAATGAACTCCACTAAACTGTCAAAATAACTCTACTAAACGTAAATGAACTCTACTACACATAAATGAACTCTACTACATGATGTGTCTGCATTTTAGCACATTTTAGGGACATTATGTAGCATATTTTGCATTCATACTTGCAGTATTATCATTGTTTTAGGTCCTTTTTAGTCTATTATTCGTATTTGGTATTGGGCATTGCATACATTGCATAAAGGTGGATTTTATGTACTTCAAGAGCAAATTATGGAGTATTTTGGACTATAAGAAGACATGTGGGTGAATCGATTGACCTAGAGTCGAAGTTCAGGACGTGATCTAGAAGATTTGGCATATAACTCGACGCTCGACCAACCCGCTCGACCATCACTTGGTCGAGCAGTTATTCGCCCCTGAAAAAGGGCCTATAAATACCCCCTTAATGTAATTAAGCAAACCTAGAACGTTTTAGCCTCTTTTTAAGCAAAAAAAACTTTTCAACTTTTCTCTTGTAATTTTCCTTTTCTTTGAATCTTAGATCCTTGTTGATCTTTTGGTTATTTGATTTTCTGCCTTTAATCATTGTTGTTCATCTCTTCTTGATCTATCTTTTGATGTCAATGATTTATGATTCAGGGTTTATGTTCTTCATCATGAATTTTGAGTAGACCAATTAGGGTACTTGAGGAGATGGTGAGATTAGGGTAGATCTAGGGGTTTTCATACTTGTTTAGGGTTGATTAGGCTTAGATCTCTTCAATTTAAGTGTCCTTAATGCCTATTTCTCTTTGATCAATTGAAATCTGATGGTTTGGTGTTTCCCACCAACAAGGTGTTTGTGTAAATGCTTAAATGAACTTAGGTTGAGATAACTTCTCCTAGCTCAAGAGATTGATTGTCTAGGGTGTTATTAGGCTATGTTAGGTATGTGGTTAATGCCTCTTAAGCCTCTAATCGTTGGTGAGAATCAAGTCTGGTTGTGGCTTAAGAGATGTCCCATTGCATGAGAATGAATGTGATTGATGTGATTCCTTGCTTATAGATCATCTAAATAGGTTGATAAACAAGTCTGGAACCCCTAAGAATGCTTTGATCATTGATCCCTAACCTCAAGAACCCATTTTGTCCATTAATTTTTATGCTATTTCTTGCTCTGTTTTTCAGCTTAAACTCTGTTTTAGGGTTGCTTTGTTTTTGCACAATACTCTGTTTTGTTTGCTCTGTTTTTTATACTCTGTTTTCGCACTCTGTTTTTACTCTATTTTTATGTTTTGTTTTGGTACTCTGTTTTAGTGCCCTGTTTTCACCTAGTTAAATTTGCACCAAAAGACTTACCATAATCATTCTGGCTTGGATTAGGTTGAATATATTGCATTCTGATTGAATAGTTACTAGCCTAGTTAAATTTACACCTTACTGTACTGCATTGATCACATATAACAGTAGGTTTATTTGATAGTCAAAACACCTGTTAGCAAATTGGCGCCGTTGTCGGGGAGGTTTTAGTCAGCTACAATTAGGATTCTCACTTTCCTGAGACTAAGTTCTACGTGTGTGTTCCGATTATTCCATTCTTTATAGCTTGTTTATGGGTTTTGTCTGTTTTGCAGGGACCCTCGATCACGACGCTCGACCTACACAGCTCGAGTGCCGTGAATTTCGAACTCCCCTGAACACTCGATTGTAAAACTCGATCAATCCTTGGTCGAGTGTCTGTTTCTACTGTCAAAACCCACTTGCATGCATACCATATCCAAGGGTAGTGAAAATTTCATCTCATACTCGGACAACATAGACCGGTTACCTTGTGAACAGTTGCGGGTACAGCATAATAGTTTGAACGAGGAGCTTCTGGATCAAGTTGAGATGTAAGAACATGCACATTCTACTGAGCCAAGACCTCGTCCTAGGCGCATACGATACATTGGAGCTGGTGATGCTCCCAGTATTCATACTACACGCCATGGAATTGTTCCACCTGCTATTGCCAACAACAACTTTGAGATCAAGAGTGGTATGATCTCCATGGTACATAACAGCAAATTTCATAGTTTACCATCTGAGGATCCGCTGGATCATCTTAATGAGTTTGAGAGACTAACAAGTTTGACCAAGATTAATGGGGTTAGTGAAGATGCTTTGAAGCTGAGGCTGAATCCTTTCTATCTTGGAGACAAGGCTTGCATGTGGGAAAAACACTTGCTTCAAGGGTCTATTACATCTTGGGATGCTTGCAAACATGCTTTTCTGGGTAAATTCTTCTCCAATTCCAGAACTGCAAAGTTTCGAAATTCTATATCTGGTTTCAAGCAAACCAATTCTGAGACATTCTCTGAGGCATGGGAACGATTCAAGATGTACCAATCTCAATGCCCTCATCATAGGTTAAATACCGAGTCTCTCCTTAGTACTCTTTACAGGGAAGTTCTTCCCAAGATTCGAATGTTGCTGGACACCGCAAGCAATAGGAATTTTCTGAACAAGGATGTGGATGATGGTTGGGAACTGGTTGAGAACTTAGCCCAAGCAGATGGGCAATACAGTGAAGACTATGATCGGACTCCTCGGGGTACAACAGATCCTGACGTGGTTAGCAGGAAGGAACTCAAAGCCATACAAGACAAGCGGGACAGGTTGCTCTCCGTTCATCAGAAACAGGTGCATCATGTGAGTGAGGTTTAGCAGGTTATAGAGGATGAAGATCAGGTAAAGGAGGTCAGTTTTGTACCAAATCAATGTAACAGCTATCGGCCTTACAACAGTTACAAACCCAACTTAAACCTCTCCAACGGGAACACCAATGTGGATAATCCCCAAGATCAGGTGTATCCCCCAAAACCGCACAACCAGTCTCAATCCAAACACTTTCTCCCCAAACCATAGTATCAGCAAACTCATCACCACCCTCCTACATAACATTGGGATATGAAACCCGAAACCCACCCCAACCCCAACAAACCCCTGAGGTTATGGACATTTTATAGCAAATCCTCAAAGGCCAGACAGCTACAGCCTCTAAATTGACTAGGAAGTTTGTTGAGCTCCACACCAAGATAGATTGATAACAGTAAAATGCAGACACATCAACTCCCCCAAACTTAGTCTTTGCTTGTCCTCAAGCAAATATGCATAGATTAAGAAGGAAGAGAGGTTTCAGACAATGGGGACATCAAACCTCAAACAAACAATCTCATTAAGCTGAAAACCGTAATCCACAAGTGAACCCTCATTCCTTTGTAAGAACCACAATCTACTTTCATCAAGGCTTAGCATAAGAACCAAATATTCCCTAACACTTAGTTGGACTCTTAAGAAACTTATATTCGAAACCTATTTCTTTAAGTGCAGTCCGCAAGAGGGGGGGGGATCACCAAGAAATCAATTTCAATTGATCAGAAAGAAATAAGCATTAAGAACACTTAAATTAATGAGATCTAAAAACTTTAATAAAACATAAACAAATCTGGAAATCCCTAAGTTTTCCCCTAATCTCACCGTCTCCTCAAGAACCCTAATTTAACTTACTCAGATTTTGTGAAGTAAAGCATAGACTCATAATCGAAATTTAATTGCATAAACTTAAAGATTTTTGTAAAGTAGAAATCACAAGTTGCTTAAGAGAGAAGTCGAAATTTTGCTAGAAAAGATGATATGGAAATTCTAGTACAATTTATAGATCAACAATGATCTTAAGTCTTAAAGAACAAAAGAAAAATTACAATTCCCTAGAAAGAGAAATGGAAAATTCCTTGAAAAGAGAAAAGGAAAATTCCTTAAGAAAAGAGAATGGAAAAAGGCCTAAAATAGTTGGGCTTTTGCCTTTTCACATAAAGTGGTACCATTGGGCCCTTTTTACAAAAAGCCCAAAAGAAAAGTCAACTCTGTCAATGTTTTGGTCCAAAAATCCACTCGACCAAGTGTGGTCGAGTGTCAAGCTCGAGTGTCATGGAGATATGCCAAATCTTCTAGATCACATCCTGAACTTTAACTCTAGGCCAGCCGATTTTCCATTGGTCTTCTTGTAGTCCGAAATTCTTCATGATAAGCTCCAAAAAGTGCCTAAAAATACCCTTTATGCAATGTGTGCAATGCCCTACACTAAGTATGCAAATTATGCCTAAAGGACCTAAAACAATGATAATAATGCAGGTATGAATGCAAAACATGCTAAATAATGGCCCTAAAATGTGGTAAAATGAAGACACATCAACTCCCCTAAACTTAGTCTTTGCTTGTCCTCAAGCAAATATGCATAGATTAAGAAGGAAGAGAGGTTGCAGACAATGGGGACATCAAACCTCAAACAAACAATCTCATTAAGCTGAAAACCGTAATCCACAAGTGAACCCTCATTCCTTTGTAAGAACCACAATCTACTTTCATCAAGGATTAGCATAAGAACCGAATATTCCCTAACTCTTAAGAAACTCAGACTCGAAACCTATTTCTTTAAGTGCAGTCCGCAAGAGGGGCTATTGATCAAAGACCTTGGGATTCAACTTCCTTAAATTCAGCTAGACACTATGGATTAAGCATTTTCGATCACTTCTTAACTTCTACTCGTACTTATTAGCTTCAACTTTATCAATGAGACACGAAAAAGTACAGGTTTACGCACAATCCCGATTCTCCTTAGGCATCAATGTATTAGCTTTATCAATGGGACGCGAAAAAGTACTGCTTTACGCACAGTCCCGGTCCTTCTTAGGCAATATAGGAATGGTTTCATCGATGAACACAAGAAGGTACGGGTTTACGCACAGTCCCCGTTCATCTTAGACCATATTATTTGAGCCGAGTCGTAAGAAGGATGATTCTATATTCATCTTATGCAATGTATCTCAAGCCCCTAATTTGGAAAAAATTGAATTCGATTATGAGGCAAAAAATCTGGTTCTTTTTGAGACACAACCTAAGTATTGGTTTCAAAGGTCAATGATCTACCAATCAGTGTTCAAGAGGGGAAAAAACGCAAGTCCAAGAGTTCACTATGGTTACTAGCCAATCAACCTAGCAAGTCCGTCTATACTAGCAAGATGATTCCCAAAACTCTAGACTCAACCCTATCTGAATGCAATGCAACTACATGAACACTCTGTTTTTGACTGATGTTTTTTTAGATTTTTCAGATTTTTATGGGTTTTCTATGCCTTAGATGATATGCAATCGAAAAAATATGCTAACTGAAAATATTTTTGGTGTTTCTATGCCTTATATGTAATGCGAATGATGAAATGCAAAGAATAAAAACTAAGAATCACATAAAACAAAGTCAAATATCCTCTAGAACCCTCCTCCAAACTTAAATCACACAGTCCCTTGTGTGTATAAAAGTCCGAAAGAGGATCCTAGACCAGCAAGTCAAGTGAAAAATATGCAATAGTATATACAATGAAGGGAAGGAATTTGGTACCTCTCAGTTGTTCTAGTAGTCGGCGGCTACATTCCGCATGATTTCCATGTAGTGGTCGTTGTGCCTCTGACGCTCGAGCTCAGCTTGCTCGAGCCTTTCGGTCGAGTGTTCGGATTGATGCTCGATCGGTTGTTGCTCGAGAGTCTGGCTCGAGCTTGCCCCAGCTGCATCAAAAGGCCTTCTGTATGTGAAGGCTGCGGTGTTTGCAGAGGAATGTCTAGCTGGTGCGGGTTGCTGTTGCCTTTCACGATCAGTGGATACAGAGGCTCGTCTTGGGCGAATTGGTTGTGATGGTGGACCGCTGTTTCTTTCTAAAACAGCCACTCTTCTACTCAGCTCCTCATTTTCCTGCCTTCTAGCTTCATCACTTGCAGTCAGCTTCTTTACCTTCCTCATCAGCCACTTATTCATCTTTTGCAATAAGCCTATATGCTTGTGTGCTTCTTTGATTGGCTCTCCTTGACGAGGTGGCATTGTGTATTCTTCAAAGCAATATGCCTCAGGATCCACCTCATCACTGTTTGTTGGAGATGAACTTTGTGGAGGGCCATTGGGATCGTATAAGGCTTCCAAAGATGGATTAAAATTCGTGTTCTGTCCTATCCTTATTGACGTGTATTTCCTGTTTGGCAAGAGTAGAAAAATGTTTGGTCTAAGCAAGTGATGAAAGAGTAGATGGGCTTACCTTGCACCTCAGCTGCAGTTAGGAATTGGCTTCTCCTCAAGTGATCCATGTTTATTCTGCATCATCGATTGGCACATCACATCTTTCCAGAATGCAAGTGACAAGCCCGCCAATTGTGGTCTTACCGTCACGTCGTCTAGTCCTATTGTCTCTGGCCCAGTCGCGGTATGTGACTAACTTGTTTGTGAATTGGATGGTTAGACCAGCGTCGTTCCTATCTCCTATAATCGGGGATCCGTCACTCCTTGTACCAACAATGTCTTTGAGAGCAGTCACCAGCATTTCCATTTCCCCTAGATTGATTGTTCCTGTAGTAAAACGTGAGAAAAAGGTATTTGCAAGGATCATGCGAAAATACCTCAAGGATGGGTTTCGGATTAGAGACGCCTTTGAACGTGATGATGAGAATCTGCTCCTTGTTGAGGCTATTGAACGCCACATATCATCTAGCTCTGCCCTATCGAAATCTGGTCCATAGTTCTCGGATTCTGCTCTTGGAAATTGGAATAGATCTCGATGTGCTCTGAAGGTCATGCGATAATCTCTTCCCCTAATTGCAAAGAAAATGTAACCGCCACCTTGCCTTTCTTGGAGACCCACATTTTCTGCATCATACAGAACGATCTGAACCGTTGCCAGAAACTGTAGAGTCTCCTCCTTGTATGCTCGTTGTGGATGTGATACAAATGTGGACAGCCCACAGTTTTGTAACATGAGATCCACATCTTTGGTCATTCCCATCGCGGTTAACGCCTCTTTGCATGGATAGCGGGTCCCTATGAAGTCCATTCTTCTCCTTTTCTTTCTTCCCTGCCAGGATTATCTCTCTTGCTTCTTCAGCCTCTCTCTCGCCATATCCAGCCGCATGAAGCGTCTCTTCAACAAGATCCGGATCCATATCATCCTCATCCATGTACTCTGTTTCCTCCTCCGACTCATTCTCAGATTGAATTACTAACTTCCTCTTTTCTTTTTTGTTAGGTCTGTTTTTGCCTTTAGAAGACTCTCCTTGGGTTGGACTGCTTCTTAATCGAGCATTATTCTTGGCTCTGAGACGGAGGAGGTTAGCTTGGTTGGATTTGCGGTCAGTCATCGTGAGGATCGATCGGAAAAGAGTAAGTGCTTCGACGCTCGAGCTTGAAACTCGAGCAGGTATGGTCGAGTGTAATAGACGAGCTGAGAGACAGGCGGCTTGCTTCTCCAAAAGAGAGAAAAACTAGAGAGAATTTTTAGTGAGAGAGTGTATTTGGTGTGAATGAAAAAAGATAGGCTCCTCCTCCTTTTATAGGGGAGGAGAGACAAAGGGGGAATCTTTTCAAATTCAAAATTTGAATTTGGATCAAATCAAATCTTTTGAATTAAATATAAAAGATAATGCATTAAAGATAGATTTGACCCATTTTTCGCAGTAAATGTCTCCCTTTTTTCAGCTTTTGGCAGTTATAGGCGTGCAGGCATAGGGATAGGCATGGTGGTTGGATGCTCAAGCATGACACTCGAGCAGGTTTGGTCGAGTGTCAGTCTGCCAAGTGATGGCTGACACTCGAGTGAGACACTCGACAAGGCGTGGTCGAGTGTTGTCCCATTATGTCGGTTTTGGTCCCACATGTCCTATCTTGGGCCCCACTTCCCTGTAAAAAGTACAAAAAAAACTTTCAATTACATGTAAGACGAAATAGATGCAAGTAAAGATGAAAAATAATAAGTGTACTTAAAGAAATTAAATATGCTGAAAAAAATTGAATGTATATACAGAGGATACCTTTGGGATTGCCTCTCAACTGCACTTGTTTATAGTCTCAGGCTTGACTTCCTCATATTCATTGGAGATGAGGTGGCTCATCGAGCAGAACCGAAGTTCCCTCGGGAATCGTGCAGTTGGTCAAATAAGACTTAACTCTATGACCATTCACAGTAAATCCTTCCCCATTGCTGTTGGCCAAAGTGACTGCTCCATAAGGTAGAACTTGTAGTACTTTAAATGGACCAGACCACTTTGATCGTAGTTTTCCGAGAAACAGCTTGAGTCTTGAGTTAAAGAAAAGCACTTGATCACCAACTGCCTTACATCCCTGAAGAATTTTTTCCTTTGATGATAATTTAGAGTCTTAGGCACCTCTCCTCATACCAAAAAGTTAACCAAGTCGGCGTACCATGGCAAGCAAGTTCCCACAAGTTTCGATCCGATCGAGAAACATCTTTTCTGACTGTGGTCCTGACACTCGAGCAGGTGGTACTCGAGCGTCATGGTCGAGTGTTTGATGGAAAAACTCAACAGCTATTCTTCAGGCATAGAATCGTTCATTGGAAGGGTTTCTTCCACCTGTATCCTAGATAGATGATCAGCAACACCGTTTTCTATCCCAGGTTTGTCGACTATCTCCATATCGAATTCTTGCAGCAGCAAAATCCACCTAAGTAGTCTAGGCTTAGCATCCTTCTTTTTCATCAAGTATCTTAGAGCTTCATGATCCGTATGCACAATAACCTTTGATCCAACCAGATAGGACCTAAATTTCTCAAAGGCGAACACTACCGCAAATAATTCCTTTTCCGTAGTGGCGTATTTCACCTGAGCTTCATCTAGTGTTCTACTAGCATAGTAGATCACATTGAGTTTCCTATCCTTCTTCTGTCCCAGAACTGCTCCAACAGCATAGTCACTAGCATCACACATTATCTCAAAAGGGTGATTCCAGTCAGGTGCTTGGACAATAGGTGATGTTACCAAGGCTTCCTTGAGTTCTAGAAAAGCCTTGAGACACTCTTCATCAAAGACGAAATATGTTTCCTTGAAAAGGAGACGAGTTAGAGGCCTAGCAGTCTTTGAAAAGTCCTTGATGAAACGCCTATAAAATCCTGCATGACCCAAGAAACTCCTAATGTCTTTAACTCTTTTGGGAGGCTGCAGCTGAACCAGTACTTCTATCTTGGCTTTATCGACTTCGATACCCTTTTCTGAAATCTTATGACCCAGAACGATGTCTTCTCTTACCATGAAGTGGCATTTTTTAAACACACCTAGATAAAACCCTGCACAAGTTCGACAAACAGGAGGAGAAGCAAGAGCCATAGACAGAAAAGTCATCCATGAAAACTTCAACCATCTCCTCAATCAGATCTGAAAATATCGAAGTCATGCAACGTTGAAAAGTAGCAGGTGCATTACAAAGACCAAATGGCATTCTCCTATATGCAAATGTGTCATAGGGGCAAGTAAAGGTTGTCTTTTCTTGGTCATTTGGATGTATAGGGATTTGGAAAAATCCACTATATCCATCAAGTAAACAGTAATAGGAGTGATTAGCCAACCTTTCTAGCATCTGATCGATGAATGGCAAAGGATAATGATCTTTCCTAGATGCAGAATTCAATTTCCTAAAATCAATGCACAACCTATGCCATGTAACAATTCTAGTTGGAATTAAATCATTATTCTCATTTATAATGACAGTGACCCCTCCTTTTTTGGGCACACAATGCACAGGAGATACCAATTTGCTATCCGAAATAGGGTAAATTATATCAGGATCTAGCAGTTTCAAAATTTCCTTTTTAACAACCTCCTTCAAATTCGGATTTAATCTTCTTTGAGGTTCCCTGCTAGAGTAAGATTCATTTTCAAGGTGAATTCTATTTGTGCACAAGTCAGGGGAGATCCCTTTAATGTCAGACAGTGAATATCCTAGGGCTTTTCTAAACCGTCTTAATTCAGAAAGCAACATATCTAACTCATCATCAGTCAATGCATTATTTACTATTACTGGATAACTCGAGTTAGATACAAGAAACGCATACCTGAGTCCGGAGGGAGTGGTTTAAGTTCCACTTTTGGTGATTTGAGCTCCGACCTTGGTGTGGTCGAGTGTTGTTGTCGAGCGTTGGTTTTCTGAGACCAAATCGGGACACTCGATTTCTGCTTGCTCGAGTGTCATGGTCGAGTGTAGTGCCTCGAACTGTTTTTCACCTTTCAGTGGTTTGCAAGAGTCCAACAGGTTTTCGTAGACCTCAGTTTCCTTGTGTACGTACCCATCACAACCGTCTTTTTTCAAAGCAGTACCAAGGTGATCTTTTTCTACCAATTCTTCAAACAGATCCTTTGAAAGATCATCTATCTCTTGTAGCACAAACAGCTGACCCTCAATAGTCGGTTTTCTCATCATATCGCTGATGCTGAAAGTCATCTTGAAATCTTTCCCTAGATTAAGTTCAATCTCTCCTTTTGGCACATTAATCACAGCTCCTGCAGTGGCCAAGAAAGGTCTACCAAACAATAAGGGGTCCTTAGGTTCTTCTCCCATATCGAGAACAACGAAATCCGTAGGGATTTCTACTCCTCCAACCCGAACTGGTAGGTCTTCTAGAATTCCATGTGGAATCCTAACCGATCTGTTAGCTAGTACCAAGGATATCTTACAAGATTTGTACTTATCGAACCCTAATTTGTTTGGCGGATGTTAGTGGCATCAAGCTGATCGATGCCCCTAAATCACACAAGCAACTCCTAAATGTGAGAGGTCCCAACGAGCATGGGATTGTGAATGTTCCTGGATCATCAGGCTTCTTAGGTGCAACTTTTCTTTGTATAATAGCACTGACCTCATGTGCTAGCACAATCATCCCTTCAACTTCTTGTGTTTAGTCTTTGACTGCATCCTTCAAAAACTTTTGATTAGGGGCATTAGCATAAAGGCATCCAGAATTGGTATTTTTACCTCAACGTCCCTCATCTGTTTTTCAAATAGAGCTTTGTACTTGTCTGCAACATCCTTTTTGAATCTCTGTTGGAAAGGAAGTTGTGGTCTGAAAGGAGGTGGAGCGAATGGTTTTGGGTCTTTCTGCAAGTCGGTTGTGTTTTTGGGCTGCGGTTCTGACACTCGAGCAGGTGGTGCTCGAGCGTCATGGTCGAGTGTCGGAGGTTTCGACTGTTCTGTGCTGATTTATGTCTATTCTTCGACCAAATCATCCTCCCCTTCCTGAAGGACACTGTCTGCAGTGTTGTCTGTTTTTTCAGCACGGATTAGCAATTCACGGCCACTACGGAGTGTAATGGTGTTGGTGTGATACTCCTTAGGGTTTTGAACAGCTTTTCCAGGTAGTTGTCGATTTGTTTTACAGTGGATGAGGATCCTTGCTCATTCTCCACATACTTGAGACGGGCATTAAGAGTCTCAAACTTGCAGTTGAGGTCATTATGTGAAGCATCTATCTTAGTGTGTACCTCAGCAAATTTCCTTGTTAATGCGGAAGCAGTGGCTGTCTGTCCCTTTAGTATCTGTTGCAAGATGTCCATTACCTCAGGTGTTTGTTGGGGTGGTTGTGTGTGTAGTTCGTATCCAGGTGGTGGTTGGTGGTGTGTTTGTTGGTATTGCTGTTTGGGTATAAATGGTTTGGGTTGTGGTTGTAAGTGTGGTTTGGGTGGGTACACCTGATCTTGTGGATTTGCTACGTTTGTGTTTCTGTATGAGAGGTTAGGGTTGGGTTTGTAGCTGTTGTAGGGTTTGTAGTTGTTGCTTTGATTCTGCATGAAACTGACCTCCTCAACTTGATCATCGTCTTCTCCAACCTGTTCTGATTCACTTACATGGTGTACTTGCTTATGGTGAGCTGAGAGTAACTTATCCAGTTTGTCTTGTATGGCTTTGAGTTCCTTCCTACTAACCATATCTGGATCTGTTGTGCCTCTAGGAGTTCGATCATAGTCTTCACTGTATTGGCCACCTGCTTGTGCTAAATTCTCAACCAATTCCCATCCATCGTCGACATCCTTATTCAGAAAATTCCCATTGCTTGCTGTGTCTAGTAACATACGTATGTTGGGAATGACGCCTCTGTAGAGAGTGCTGAGAAGTGACTCAGTAGTGAACCCATGATGAAGACATTGTGATTGGTACATCTTGAATCGTTCTGAAGCCTCTCAGAATGTCTCAGAATGGTTTTGCTTGAAACCAGGGATAGAGTTGCGAAGTTTCACAGTTCTGGAGTTGGAGAAGAATTTACCTAGAAACGCTTGTTTGCAGGCATCCCAAGATGTACTAGACCCTTGTGGCAAGTGTTTCTCCCATAGGTGTGCTTTGTCTCCAAGAGAGAAAGGAAACAGTCGCAGTTTCAGAGCATCCTCACTAACCCCATTTATCTTTGTCAAAATGGTTAGTCTTTCAAACTCATCAAGATGATCCAGCGGATCCTCAGAAGGCAAACCATGAAATTTATTATTCTGTACCATGGAGAACATACCACTCTTAATCTCAAAGTTGTTGTTGGCGATGGCTGGTGGAACAATACTATGGCGTTGAGTGTGAATACTGGGAGCATTACCAGCTCCAATGTGTCTAACTCTCCTAGGACGGGTTCCTAGTTCAGTAGCTTGTTCTTCCATGTTCACCTGATCCGTGTATTCCTCGTTTAATCTGTTCCGTTGTTCTCGTAAGTGTTCACGAGGTAAACGGTCTATTTTGTCAGAGTATGGGATGAGATCTTCACTACCACAGGATTTGGTATTCATGCAAGTGGGTTTTTGTTGGCTGGAATAACACTCGAGCAGGTGGTGCTCGAGTGTGTTGGTCGAGTGTTTATGGGTTCTGATCGAGCTTTCTAGGAACAGGAGAAAAATCAAGGAGCTCGAGCTTAGTTGGTCGAGCTTGTTGATCGAGTGTTCCTGAAAGCAGACAAAAACTAGAAACAAGCTTAGAATATTGTAATAAAACTTAGTCTCGGGAAAGTGATTTTCCTAATTGTAGCTATAAATTTCTCAGTTGGCAACGGCGCCAATTTGATAACAGTATTTTGCTGTGTGTTTCTCAAATACCCTACTGTTATGTAATCAATTGCAGGACAGTATGGTGTCAATCCACTGGGAGAGTACCTAGCAATCCAGATGCAATCTACTTGTCCTAATCTAAGCCAGATTCGATTTAGTGAGTAGTTGTCTAAACTAGGTGAAAGTGGAATGCTAAAACAGAGAGAAATAAGCATTAAGAACACTTAAATTAATGAGATGTAAAAACTTTAATAAAACATAAACAAATCTGGAAATCTCTAAGTTTTCCCCTAATCTCACCCTCTCCTCAAGAACCCTAATTTAACTTACTCAGATTTCATGAAGTAAAGCATAGACTCAGAATCGAAATTTAAACTTAAAGATTTTTGTAAAGTAGAAATCGCAAATTTCTTAAGAGAGAAGTCGAGATTTTGTTAGAAAAGATGATATATTAAAAGTGGAAATTCTAGTAGAATTTATAGATCAACAAATATCTTAAGTCTTAAAGAAAAAAAGAAAACTTACTTAAAGAGAAAAAAGGAAAATTCCATAGAAAGAGAAATGGAAAATTCCTTCAAAAGAAAAAAGGAAAATTCCTTAAGAAAAGAAAATGGAAAAAGGCCTAAAATAGTTGGGTTTTTGCATTTTCACATAAACGGGTACCATTGGGCCATTTTTACAAAAAGCCCAAAAGAAAAGTCAACTCTGTCAAAAGTCAATGTTCTGGTCCGAAAATCCACTCGACCAAGTGTGGTCGAGTGTCATGCTCGAGTGTCATGGAGATATGCCAAATCTTCTAGATCACATCCTGAACTTTAACTCTAGGCCAGCCAATTTTCCATTGGTCTTCTTGTAATCCGAAATTCGTCATGATAAGCTCCAAAAAGTGCCTACAAATACCCTTTATGCAATGTGTGCAATGCCTAACACTAAGTATGCAAATTATGCCTAAAAGGACCTAAATTAATGATAATAATGCAGGTATGAATGCAAAACATGCTAAATAATGGCCCTAAAATGTGGTAAAATGAAGACACATCATAGATGCTTCCCACAATGATCTCCATTGCAAGTTTGAGACTCTCAATGCCCGCCTCAAGTATGTAGAAAATCAGCAAGGGTTCTCATCTGCTGTGAAACCAACTGGACAACTACCTAGAAAAGCTGTTCAGAACCCTAAGGAGTATCACGCCAACGCCATTACACTCTGTATTGGCCGTGCATTATTGATTTGTGCTGAAGATGCAGACGCCACTGAGGACAGTGTCATTCAGGGTGGGGAGGATGACTTGGTCGAAGAATAGACAAAAATCAGCATGAAACCTCCGAATGACTTTGGGGAAGGATTTCAAAATGACTTTCAACATGAGTGATGTGATGATGAAACCAACTATTGAGGGTCAGCTGTTTGTGGTCCAAGAGATAGATGATCTGTCTAAAAAATTATTCGAGGAATTAGTGGAAGGGGATCACCTTAGCACTACTTTGACAAAAGATGGTTGTGATGGGTATGTACATTTGGAAACAGAGGCTTACAAGAAGTTTTTGGACTCTTACAAGCCTTTAAAAGGGGAAAATTCATTTGAGATTTCGCACTCGACCATGAAGCTCGATCACCACATGGTCGAGTGTCATGATTCAGCCCCAGACTGCCCACACTCGACCACACCACGGTCGAGTGTCAACCTGTAGTAGATCCATACGATTGATCAGAGCTCAAACAACCCCCCCCCCTTGGGGCTCATGTACGCATTTCTTGGACCTAACTCAACATACCCTGTAATTGTGAATGGTGCATTGACTGATGATGAGTTAGGGATGTTGCTTACTGAATTGAAACGGTTTAGGAAAACCTTAGGATATTCATTATCTCATATTAGGGGAATTTCACCTGATTTGTGCACTCATAGAATTCACCTTGAAAATGAATCCTACTCTAGCACGAAACCTTAGAGGAGATTAAATCCGAACTTGAAAGAGGTTGTTAAGAAGAAAATCTTGAAACTGCTAGATGCTGATATTATTTACCCAATTTCAGATAGTAAATGGGTATCCCATGTACATTGTGTGCCCAAAAAAGGAGGAATCACTATTGTTAGGAATGAGAATGATGATTTGATTCCCACTAGAACTGTCACAGAACATAGGATGTGCATTGACTTTAGGAAATTGAATTCTGCATCTAGGAAATATCATTATCTTTTGCCTTTCATTGATCAGATGCTAGAGAGGTTGGCTAATCAATCATATTATTCTTTCCTTGATGGATATAGTGGATTTTTCCAGATCTCTATACATCCAAATGATCAGGAAAAAAGAACCTTCACTTGCCCTTACGGCACATTTGTATATAGGAGAATGTCATTTGGTCTATGTAATGCACCTGCTACAATTCAACGTTGCATGACTTTGATATTTTCATATCTGATTGAGGAGATGGTTGAGGTGTTCATGGATGACTTCTCTGTCTATGGCTCTTCTTTCTCCTTTTGTTTGTCGAATTTGTGCAGGGTTTTATCGAGGTGTGTTGAAATATACATTGTGCTCAATTGGGAAAAGTGTCACTTCATGGTAAGAGAGGGTATTGTTTTGAGTTATAAGATATCAGAGAAAGGCATTGAGGTTGACAAAGCCAAGATAGAAGTGATGGTTCAGCTACAGCCTCCCAAAACAGTAAAGGATATTCGAAGTTTTTTGGGTCATGCGGGGTTCTATAGGCGTTTCATTAAGGATTTTTCTAAGACAGCTAGACCTCTAACCCATCTTCTCTGTAAGGAAACAGAGTTCATCTTTGATGAAGAATGTCTCAAAGCTTTTCTGGAACTTAAAGAAGCCTTAGTGACAGCAACTATTGTTCAAGCACCTGAATGGACTCTCCCATTTGAGATAATGGGTGATGCTAGCGAATATACTGTTGGAGCAGTTTTGGGACAAAGGAAGGATAAGAAGCTCAATGTGATTTACTATGCTAGTATAACACTGGATGAGGCACAAGTGAAGTACGCCACGACAGAAAAAGAATTACTTGCAGTGGTGTTTGTCTTTGAGAAGTTTAGGTCCTATTTGGTTGGGTCGAAGGTTATAGTACACACTGACCATGTAGCTCTGAGGAACTTAATGAAGAAGAAGGATGCTAAGCCTAGACTACTTAGGTGGATTTTACTACTGCAGGAATTTGATATGGAGGTAGTGGACAAGCATGGGGTAAAAAACAGTGTTGCGGATCATTTATCTAGGATGCAGGTGAAAGGATCCCTACCAATGAACGATGATATGCCAGAGGAACATCTTTTGAGCTTCTCCATCAGACACTCGACCACCATAGGATCGAGCGCCTGCTACTCAGCCATATGAGTTGTTTTTCGATTGGTTTGAGACTTGATGGGACTTGCTTGCCATGGTATGCCGATCTGGTGAACTTTTTGGTAGGAGGGGAACTACCTAAGACTCTGAACTCCTACCAAAAGAAGAATTTTTTCAGGGATGTGAAGCAGTATTTCTGGGATGAACCATACCTTTACAAGAAAAGATCTGATGGGATTTTCAAGAAGTGTGTGTCAGAAAAAGAAGTTAAAGGGATATTGGAACATTGTCATGGATCTGCATATGGTGGACACTTTGCAACATTCAAGATAGCACAAAAAATTCTTCAATCTGGTTTATGGTGGTAATCCATCTTTAGGGATTGCCAGGAGTTTATGTCTAGATGTGATCGTTGTCAGAGAATGGGTAGTATAGGCAAGAGGAACGAGATGCCTCAGAATCTTATCTAGGAGATAGAGGTGTTTAACTGCTGGGGCATTGACTTCATGGGACCTTTTAATCCACCATCTTTGGGGAACAGCTACATTATGGTTGCTGTAGATTATGTCTCCAAGTGGGTGGAAGCCATTGCATGCCCCACAAATGATACAAAGATGGTGCTGAAGCTGTTCAAGCACATAATATGCCCCACAAATGATACAAATGATACAATCAGTGATGGAGGATCCCATTTCATCAACAAAGTCTTTGAAAGCTTGCTCTAGAAACATGGGGTTAAACACAAGGTGGCAATTCCATATCATCCACAAACCAGTGGACAGGTTGAGGTATCCAATAGACAGATCAAGTCTATTCTGATGAAAATAGTTGGACTATCAAAGCGGGATTGGGCCGTCAGATTGGATGATACTCTTTGGACCTATAGGATGGACTTTAAGACACTCATTGGGAGAACGCTTTTTTCACCTACTCTATTGAAAATCATGTCATTTGCCGGTTGAACTCGAGTACAAGTCGATTTGGGCCACTAAGCTTCTGAATTTCGATTTCAAGACAGCCCAAGAGAAGAGGCCAACAGATCTGCATGAATTAGAGTAGATCAGACTTGAGGCATATGACAGCTCTAAGGCATACAAGGATCGCACCAAAGAAGCTCATGACCAAAATATTCAGTGTAAAACAATCACAGTCGGTGATCACGTGCTTCTCTTTAACTCCAGGCTCAAGTTGTTCCCGGGTAAACTCAGATCGAAGTGGTATGGTCCGTTTAAGGTATTACACATTATGCTATATGGAGTTGTTACCTTGACCAACAACAAAGGAGAAGAGTTTACAGTGAATGGCCATAGGGTTAAGCAATACTTGGCTGAATGCATGGTTCCCGAGGGAACTTTCGTTCTTCTCGATGAGCCACCTCATCTCCAATGAATATGAGGGAGTCAAGCTCGAGACTATAAACGAGCGCAGTTGGGAGGCAATCCCAAAGGTATCCTCTGTACAGACATTCGATTTTGCATTTACATTAAGCATATTCAATTTCTTTTTGGTAATCTTGTAGTTTTCATCTTTAATTGCATTTATTTCATCTTATATGCATTTGGAAGGGTTTTGTACGTTTTGCAGGAAAGTGGGGCCCAAGATATGACAAGTGGGATCAGAACCGACATGATGGGACAACACTCGACCACGTGTGGTCGAGTGTCCCACTCGAGTGTCAGCTGTCATGTGACAGACTGACACTCGACCATGTCTGCTCGAGTATGAGCCTCGAGTGTCCCACTGCCTTGTCAATTACAAGGCCTACGCACCTATAACTGCCAAAAGGTGCAAAAGAGGAGACAATTGCTGCGAAAAAGGAGGAAAAAGGGGTCAAATCTTTCTTTAATGCAATATCTTTTATAATAAATTTGAAAAGATTTGATTTAATCCTCATTTAAATTTCAAATTTGAAAAAGATTTTCTCATATCTTTACTCCCCTATATAAAGAGGAAGACCTTCTCCCTTCTCTTTCACACCAATTCCCATTCTCTTACTCAAATCTCTCTCTAGATTTCTCTATCTTTTGCAGAGGTCTTCTTGTGAGCCGAGTGAACAAGGTCTCAAGGATCTTGTTTGGCCAACTGATGCTCATTCTTCCGCACAACTGTGACACTCGACCATCTACTGCTCGAGCGTCTACCTCGAGTGTTAGCTTTTCCCTTCTTTTTATGGTGAATCACCACCATGTCTGACCGAAAAGCCAACCATGCAAGTCTCCTCCGACTCAGGGCCAAGAAAAATGTCCGGTTCAGGAACCAACCTCAACAAGAAGAGTCTTCCAAGAGCAGACCCAAACCTGACAAACAGGAATGAAGAATGATGGTGATCTGATCGAAAAGTGAGTCGGAGGAGGAGCTGGAATACATGGATGAAGATGATCCAGAATTGGGACATGCAGAGGGTGTAGAGGAGGACATTGAAGCTGATCTCGTGGAAGAGACACTCCACGAAGTTGGATATGGTGACTAAGAAGCTGAGGAAGCAAGATAGATCATTCTGGCTGGAATGAAGGAGAAAGAGATGAAGAAGAAGCACAGCGCAGAAAGAGCCCTCAACGATCTGCAAAGAATGGATTTTATGGGGACCCGCTATCCATGCAAGGAGGCCTTAAATGCCATGGGATTAACTAGGCATGTGGATCTCATGATGCAGAACTGTGGGCTGTCCATGTTTGTTTTTCATCCCGAACGTGCCTACAAGGAGGAAACCATCCAATTTCTAGCCACAGTCCAGATCGTTCTCTATGATGCGGATAATGTGGGTCATCAGGAAAAACAAGGTGGCGGGTATCTCATCTTCACAATCGGGGGCAGGATTACCGTTTCACTATCACAGCACTCCGAGACTTGTTCCGTTTCCCAAGAGCCGAATCTGAGAATTATGGGCCAGATTTTGACAGAGCTGAATTGGATGATCTATGGTGCTCCATAGCCTCAACAAGGAGCAGGTTTACGTCATCACGATCGAAAACATCTCTGATCCAGAACCCAGCTCTTAGGTACTTTCGCATGATCCTTGCAAATACCTTTTTCTCACGTTTTACCACAGGTACTATCAACCTTGGAGAGATGGAGAGGTTGGTGACTGCACTCAAGGATATTATGGGAACAAGGAGTGACGGTTCCCCCATTGTCGGAGAACAAAATAAAGCGGGTCTAACAATCCAGTTTGCCAATCAGCTTGTCACATACCGCGATTGGGCAAGGGATAACAGGTCTGGTAGACGTGATGGCGAAATCACCATCGGGGGTCTCGTGACTTGCATTCTGGAAAGATGTAGAGTACCCATCGACGAGGATGAGCGGGTAGAACCTCGGTACATGCATATCGATCATTTGAGGAGGTGTATGTTCCTATCCACTGCAATGGTGCAAGGTAAGCATGTCTACTTGTTCCATCATCTACTTAGGCCAAATGCTTTTCTGCTTTTCCGCTTTTTCACTCTGCCACCACGACAAGGAACCCCGATTAAAGAAGCTCATAAGCACATTGGCCTGCTGCATAAAATGAACAAGTGGCTCATGAAGAAGGTCAAGAAGTTGGATTCTAGTGATGAGGCTAAGAGACAAGAGAATGAGGAGCTGAACAGAAGGATAGCTGCTTTGGAAAGGGATAGAGGGCAATCATCAGGGCCAATTCGTCCAAGGCGTGCTTCTGTGTCTATGGATCATGAAAGGCAGCAACAACCAAAACCGGCCAGGCACTCCTCTGCAAACATCGCAGCATTCTTGTACAGGAGGCCAATCAACCCAGGAGCTGCAAGCTCGAGCCAAGCATTCGAGCAACACCAGGTCAAGCGTCAGCCAGAATACTCGACCGGCACGCTCGAATGCGGTGAGCTCGAGCGTCGGCAAGAAACCAGCAATTACATGGTAACTATGCGGGACAAGGAAGCCGACTACTGGAACCTTTGAGAGGTACATAATTCTTTCTCTTCATTGTATATACCATAACATATATTTTTTTGACTTGCTGGTCTAGGAACCTCTTTCGGGCATTTATACACAAGAGACTATGTGATTTTAGTTTGGAGGAGGGTTCTAGAGGATATTTGACTTTGTTTTCTGTGATTCTTAGTTTTGATTTTCCTCATTTCATCATTTGCATATCATTTAAGGCATAGAAAACCCATAAAATTTGAAAAAACCATGAAAAAGCATCAGTCAAAAACAAAGTGTTCATGTAGCTGCATTGCATTCATATAGGATTGAGTCTAGAGTTTTTGGAATCATCTTGCTAATGATAGACAGTCTTGCTAGGTTGATTGAGCTAGCAACCATAGTGAACTCTTGGACTTGCGTTCTTCCCTCTTTAACACTGATTGGTAGATCGTTGGCCTTAGAAACCGGTACTTATGTTGTGTCTCAAAAAGGACCAGATTTGTTTCCTCATAATCAAATTTAATTTTTGCCAAATTAGGGGCTTGAGATGCATTGCATAAGATCCTTCCTTAAGTTCAGCTAGCTAAGTAGAAAGAAAAGCATAAAAAAATAATATCATCCTTCTTGTGTTCATTGATGAAACCATTCTGATGTTGCCTAAGATGAATTGGGACTGTGCGTAAACCCATACTTATTTGTGTTCATTGATGAAACCATTATGATGTTGTCTAAGATGAACCGAGACTGTGCGTAAACCCGTACTTTTTCGTGTTCATTGAGAAAGCTAATACATTGACGCCTAAGGTGAACCGGGACTGTGCGTAAACCCGTACTTTTTCATGTTTCATTGATAAAGCTGGAGAAAATACGTATGAGTTTGAGCATATATAGGAGTTGAAATAAGAAGTGACTTAAATGATGCATTAATAATGTCTAGCTGAATCTGGGGAAGTTGAATCCCAAGGTCTTTGATCAATAGCCCCTCTTGCGGTCTGCACTTTTAGAAATAAGTTTCAAATCTGAGTTTCTTAGAGTCCATCTAAGTACTAGGGAGTATTCGGTTATTATGTTAAGGCTTGATGAAAGTAGATTGTGGTTTTTACAATGGAATAGGGGTTCACTTGTGGATTATGGTTTTCATCCTGATAAGTTGTTTGTTTGAGGTGAGATATTCCCATTGTCAGCAACCTCTCTTCCTTTTTAGCTCTATTCATTTGATTGAGGCCAAGCAAAGACTAAATTTGGGGGAGTTGATGTGTCTGCATTTTAACATTTAGGTACTTCAAGAGCTTATTATGGAGTATTTTGGACTATAAGAAGACTTGTGGGTGAATCGATTGGCCTAGAGTCGAAGTTCAGGACATGATCTAGAAGATTTGGCATATAACTCGATGCTCGACCAACCCGCTCGACCATCACTTGGTCGAGCGGTTTTTTGCGCCATAAAAAGTTGACTTTTTCAAGAGTTGACTTTTTAGGGCTTTTTGTAAAAGGGCCTATAAATACCATTTTAATGTAATTAAGCAAACCCTAGAACGTTTTAGCCTCTTTTTAAGCAAAAAAAAACGTTTCTACTTTTCTCTTGTAATTTTTCTTTTCTTTGAATCTTAGATCCTTGTTGACTTTTTGTTATTTGATTTTCTACCTTTAATCATTGTTGTTCATCTCTTCTTGATCTATCTTTTGATGTCAATGATTTATGATTCTGGGTTTATGTTCTTCATCATGAATTTTGAGTAGATCAATTAGGGTTCTTGAGGAGATGGTAAGATTAGGGTAGATCTAGGGATTTTCATACTTGTTTAGGGTTGATTGGGCTTAGATCTCTTCAATTTAAGTGTCCTTAATTCCTATTTCTCTTTTATCAATTGAAATCTCATGGTTTGGTGTTTTCCACCCACAAGGTGTTTGTGCAAATGCTTAAATGAACTTAGGTTAAGATAACTTCTCCTAACTCAAGAGATTGATTGTCTAAAGTGTTATTAGGCTCTGTTAGGTCTGTGTTTAATGCCTCTTAAGCCTCTAATCGTTGGTAAGAATTAAGTATGGTTTTGGCTTAAGAGAGGTCCCACTGCATGAGAATGAATGTGATTGATGTGATTCCTTGCTTAGAAATCATCTAAATAGGTTGATAAACAAGTCTGGAACCCCTAGGAATGCTTTGATCATTGATCCCTAACCTCAAGAACCCATTTTCTCCATTAATTTTCGTGTTATTTCTTGCTCTGTTTTTCAGCCAAAACTCTGTTTTAGGATTGCTCTGTTTTTACACAATACTCTTTTTCATTTGCTCTGTTTTTTATACTCTGTTTTTGCTCTGTTTTCGCACTCTGTTTTTATGTTTTGTTTTGGTACTCTGTTTTAGTGTCTTGTTTCACCTAATTAAATTTGCACCAAAAGACTTACCATAATCATTCTGGCTTGGATTAGGTTGAATAGATTGCATTCTGATTGAATAGTTACTAGCCTAGTTGGATTGACACCTTACTGTACTGCATTGATCACATATAACAGTAGGTTTATTTGATAGTCAAAACACCTCTTAGCAAATTGGCGCTGTTGTCGGGGAAGTTTTAGTTAGCTTCAATTAGGAGTATAGTAAAATCAACTCCAATGTACTTGAAAATGAACTCTACTATACGTAAACGAACTCTACTATAGCGTAAATGAACTCTACTATACATAAATGAACTCTATCAATCACCAAAACCAACTCTACTACAAAAGCAATTTACCTTTCCATCATCTGTGTTTCGTTGCTCCAACTTCACAATTTCCTCAGGTTCAATGGCTTGTTTTTTGATTGGTCTCCATCGTAGAATGGGGAAGTCACCTTCTCTTTGATCCCCATATATTTCAGCTAGTATGGGGATAAACTCAAATGCCCATATGAGAATTGAGTTCACAAAGCCATGTAGAGTGTAAGTATTGGCCTTTTTGTAAGCTGCACTTTTGATCGATTTGTTCAGTTCTTGAAACGCCACTCTTCCCCATGGATGCCTCTCGAATTTCTCAAAATCTGCAACCAACTTCGCAGAACTAAAAGGGATCCTACTATTTACGTGACAACCATAAACCCCTACATGCAACACCACTAGAAAGCTTACCATCATCCTCTTCTCCAAAGACCACCCTCTACATCTCCCCAACACGTCTTTTAACTCTACCCATGTAGGGCCTTCACCAAGCCCTAAACCCATTTCTTCCCAAAGTTCTCTGTGGGCATCTGCCACATTGGAAGACTCCTCGAAGTTATCACAATTAAGCTGCATGATTTTCGCAAACTCGTGTAGAGAAAACCTCGTAGACCGAGACCTAAACAACACCCACATCTCATATTTCTTCTTAATCATTTGTTGATGCACCAATAAGTACTGTATATGTCTCCCAATAAAGGTGTAGTCGGAGTCTGCGAGATTCAGAAAAAAAACGCCTAGGCAAAAGTTCTCCTTTATGTCTACGTATACATCCTCACCAATACCCTTGATCATATTACTGTTGTTTTTAAGATTGCATTAATGGTTGATGTTTCGATTCTTCATCCCAGGTATACCGTGTTTGAAAAGCTTCTCTGGGTCTTCTCTGCCATATCTAAAAAATGAAAACAAACGATAAACATTAAAAGCCCAACTCCATTACACACAAATAAACTCGACTCTACGGAACTCAACTCTACCAAACGTCAGACTAACTCTATTACACTTCACCCTACACGGAATCCAACTCTACTACACTACAAGCCAACTTTACCACATTAAAAGCCAACTCTACAACACTACAACTTAACTCTACCATATGTCAGACTAACTCTACTACACGGAATCCAACTTTACCACACTACAACCTAGCTCTACCACACTACAAGCAAACTCTACGACACTACAATCTAACTCTAACAAATGTCAGACTAACACAACTACACAAAATCCAACTCTACCCCACTACAACTTAACTCTACTTTTCTACACTACAACATAACTCTACCAAATGTTAGACTAACTCTACTACACTAAGCATATATCTACTACACTTCACCCTAACTTTACTACACTAAGCCTATCTCTACTTCACCCTTACCCTCACAACTACTTACGAACTATATCACATTGGCTCAGACCCGGGAAGAACTCTACTTGGCAAACACAGAAGAAGATGAAGAACAAAAACCTAAATGTCGTGAAATCAATAAACTCAAATGTCGCGAAATCGATAAACCCAATGTCTACGTAAACAACAAACCCAAATGTCCTCGCAAAAAAAGAAGAAAAATAAGAAGAGGAGAAGAGGAATAAGAAAATAAGAAAATTACCTTTGATAAATAAAGAACACGACAATGAAGACAACGAGTAAGAAAAACAACGAAAAAGATGTTGACTAAGACGACGAAGAAAAGAAAGAAAGGTTAACAACGACAGTTTTTGTTTTGTGAAATTAACCAGAGAAGTTAACGACGACGGTTTACAGTATAGGTTTCTTTTTTCTTTTGTGAAATTAACCATAGAAGAAGAAAAAAAAATAATAATAAAGTTAAGTTTTTGTTTCAAGGTTGTAATTACACCCTTTACGCTTTCTTTTTTTTGGACAAAAAATGTGTCTCTAATTGTAGTATAGTTTTGCTCTATTTTAGCAATTTACTGTATATAACTCTATTAATAAATGGAGAGAGAAAAAATTGTATAGTTTTCAAAATTATAATCTAAGATTTTTAAAATAAACTAGAAATATATTTTTGATAATTAGAATAAATAATATAATACTTGATTTTATAATTATTTGGACAATTTTTTAAGAAAGTCATCTGTATATTTAATATAGAATTTTACAAATTTGAATTTTTTTTTAAACCATCTATAAACACAGGAATATAAGATAGCTATCAGTCATTGTAACTAATCAAAAAACAACATACTAATTAATTGCAATGACTAGTCAACAACTCATTCCGAAAACTAAAAATATCTACATAGATGACAATCTTATTAAAAAAAATTAAAAAATATTAATATTAATATTTTAATGAAATTTTTGTAATTAAATTTTTATTTTAAATATGATGGTCTAAGAGTATGTCTATAGAAGACTCTTAAGATGCGTTTTTAAGGGTTTAGGGATTTAAATTAAATAAAAGAAGGTTAATTTGTGTAGAACTGTTTCTTAATTAAGAAACTTAAGAAGCTGTAAGACACGCATATCTGTCAATCTCTCATTGGACCGAGATTTTACGCTTGAAAAAGAAAGATTCGAGGTCGAGATATTCTTCTCATTTTTTGTTTTCGCGAAATCTTTTTTCCTCTTCCTCTCCAGTTGTGATCATCATGATATGCGACTCTTTCATCTTCATCTCGAATAGACGGCGATGACGTGAATAAATTATCATCTCGACAGCGAGACCTGCAAATCGGACCGTCACATTCAACAATTGGCGAGTCGCTTTACCACATCCGAGAGATGTTGAAATAATCAAAGGGATTATTTCTGAAATTGTTGGGAATTCTTCTCTTCTATATAGAAAGGTGCGATTTTGTGAATTTCTAGTAGTTATGGGTGTTTGATTATTGATATTATGGGTTGTTTGAATTTTAAAATTAGAGTTCTTTGATTATGTAAAATTAGGGTTTTGGGTTATAAATTAGAGTTTGATGTCAATTGCTCCGAATTGAGATCTTGATCATGACAGGGGTTTATGACTATGATGATTTGATATACATTTGATGTTTACGTAGGCATTAAAACTAAATGGTGGACCATTACTAGGCCGTCAACAATTATGTCAAATAGAAATTTGATCGTATAGTTCACAATGTTTTTATTTGAATTTTAGCTGAAATATATCCACTGTCAATGGTGCATGTCTTAACCAGTCAACATGGTAACATGGACTGAGAACCAATGGCTCAAAGTAAGAGTGAATGTCGTAACCTCTGGAGACTGCTTAGTGATCACGCTTTGAGTCATAGCAGAGCTGGACCCCATCGGAAAAGACCTTTAATTTGTCTTCTCTTATTAGAGCATGGTTTTGGTTAACCATTGGTTTAGTTTAAGTATATTTGAATTATATTTGAATTGTTGATAAGTTAGATAGGAGAATCTTGTTTCTTAAGAAAGTTAATATTTTTTATCGATTTCAAGGGTAGAGAGGTCGACTTTGTGACCTCCTATTCCTATTTAAACAAGCTTTTGATTATGATAATAAAGACATAACAATTCAGCTCATTATTTTCTTCATGGTATCAGAGCATGAACTCACACTGCCCCACCCGAACCGATCCGGCGCAGAAAAGAGGCCCGATTAATCTAATCCGAAATTGAATTGTCGAGACTAATGGTTAGACGGAGCATTGTCTCGAGGGGGAGTGTGAGAATGTCCCACATCGCTAAGGATGTGGAATTAACTCTAGTATATATGGGACTTGGGTCAATCCACTCATTGCCAATTGGTTTTCAGTTGAAAGCCCATAATACTTCATGGTATCAGAGCGACCTACTGGTGGCCTTAGGAAATAAGCAAATACCAGGAGTGGATTATGATGAGACTTATGCACCTGTCGCCAAAATGGACACAATAAGAGTGTTTCTTGATGTAGCATGTAAACGCAAATGGGATATACATTAAATGGATGTACATAATACTTCATGGTATCAGAGCGACCTACTAGTGGCCTTAGGAAATAAGCAAATACCAGGAGTGGATTATGATGAGACTTATGCACATGTCGCCAAAATGGACACAGTAAGAGTGTTTCTTGATGTAGCATGTAAACGCAAATGGGATATACATTAAATGGATGTACATAATGCATTCTTACATGGAGATTTAGAGGAAGAAGTCTACATGAAACTTCCTCCCGATTTCAACTCTACCACCAACACCAAAGTACTATATATTCACTCTACCACCAACACTCACAAATCTACATACATGATACATGTTATGAAGTTATGAACAGCCTGAAAGCTTTTTGGTAATATTATTTTCTATTTTTGATTCTATTTCATTTAAGTACTATATATTCACTGTATATGATCCATTTTTATTTATTATTATTAATCTATTTACAGCAAATATGGATCAAAAAAAATAGATGATGGTCGTGATAGTTTGCGAACAGATATTGTGGAATCAATAAGCAAAATGTTGCACGAGGTAAATTCTCATGTCAAAGTTTTCCTTACTTACAAAGAGAGGTTTAAGGATAAGATACAGAAACACTTCACTTTGTCCTCTTAAACAAATGGAGTAAAGATGGACGACTTTATAACAGTCCCACCTCATCAGAAGTTGCAGCTTTGGTCGTTGGTGATTTTGTTTTGGACATGGACAAGAGGGATATTGTTCTTGAGACAAAATCTGGTAAACTCAAAAGGATAAGTGAGTTGCATCCATCATATCTACCACTGCAATACCCTATAATTTTTCCTCACGGAGAAGATGGATGGCATTTAGGCATCGAGAATCATTTCTTAGGTAGAGAAGGGAATAAGCAGAATACTGTTAGTATGAGACAATGGTTTGTTTATCGTATTCAGGACAGAAAGGATGAATCTCCTATTCTATTGAACTCAAGAAATCTATTTCAACAGTTTTTGGTTGATGGATACATTGCAATAGAAGCTAACAACATGAGGTACATAAGAAAGAATCAGCCTGAACTTTGGTCTGCAACATATGAGAGTGTCAAGAACTCTACTGATCAAGAGAATTATGATTTGAATGATCAAGGATCCAGGATTTTTATTCCATCATCTTTCACAGGCGGAGAAAGATATATGAGGCAGAATTATATGGATGCAATGGCTCTTTGCAAATATTTAGGTTTTCCAGATATTTTTATTACTTTTACATGTAATCCTAAGTGGCCAGAAGTGACAAGATATCTAGCCAAGATGAATTTGAGATCTGAAGACAGACCAGATATTTTGTGTAGAATGTTCAAAATGAAGCTTGATAGTCTTTTGGATGATTTGGCTGGAAACAATGGTGTTTTTGGAAAGACTTCTGCTGGTATGTTTTATAATTGTAATTTTGCAAAATACTTTGTTCAATCATTTTTAAATGAGGTAATTAATCATTTTTTACTTTGTTTAATGCAGCTATGTACACAGTAGAGTTCCAAAAACGAGGACTTCCACATGCTCATATTTTACTCTTTATGCATCAAGATTCTAAATATCCGAATTCCAAAGATATTGATGCTATAATTAGTGCAGAGATACCAGATAAAGAAAAAGAGCCAGATTACTATGACGTTGTAAAGGGCATGATGATTCATGGACCATGTGGTGCTGTTAATCTGACTTCATATTGCATGAAAGATGGAAAGTGTTCAAAGTTTTACCCAGAAAAATTTGAGGAAAGCACATCGGTTGATCAAGATGGATATCCTGTTTATAGACGTCGTGACAATGGCAGATTTGTGGTTAAGAATGATTTTCAGTGTGATAATAGATATGTCATTCCTCACAACAAGTATTTATCTATTCATTATCGAGCACATATAAATGTTGAGTGGTGTAACCAATCAAGATCCATTAAATACTTATTTAAGTATATTAATAAAGGACAAGATAGAATAGCATTTGGATTAAGGAAATCTAGACCACAGGAACAACAACCGGCTGAAGTTATAAATGAAGTTGGAAATGATTGTGAAGACAGAATAGCAGATGAAATCAAGTCATATTTTGACTGGAGGTATGTTGTTATTTTTTATTTGTGATTTAAACAACTTAATAACTATTATTATCGTAAGTTTAATAGATGACTTTTAAAACTATATGACCATTATAAACTTTATCCTGTTCTCATAATCTTGATCTCTCAATCAAGCAAAGAAAAAATGGAGACTTTTGATGAATTGGCAATAATTTTGGTGAAAAGAAAAGATGATTATAGATCATATGTGAGAGAAGGGAATGATCATGGTCGGCAACGAAGTGAGTTAATAAACAAATGAATAAGAAAAAGAAAAGATGGGAAATTACACGTTACAAAGATATGTTGCAGAGATTGAGTGGCGATGAAGAAAAGGGTTAGGAGGAAGGTGTAACGTGGGAATCACTCACTATGTTATTTCATTTCTAAGTCTATTAATGGTCTCATTTAAAATATTTAACCATCTGCCTCTTATATGGTTTTGTTTTGACGTATATAGTATTATTTTTCATACATTTTTATACATGTGATATGCTCCTAATTAGTAATCTGCTGGTTATATATGTCGTCATTAATTTCTTTTGTTATTGATTTATTTATGTTTCGATAAAAACATTATTTGCCAATATCTATGGACCAGTCGTAATTCTTATTGCCTTATCATATATAGTATTATCGTACATTTTTATACATGTGATATGCTCCTAATTAGTAATCTGCTGGTTACATATGTTGTCATTAGTTTCTTTTGTTATTGATTTACTTATGTTTCGATAAACACATTATTTGTCAATATCTATGGACCAGTCGTAATTCTTATTGCTTTATCGTGTAGTCTAGCATTTATATATTTTCGGTCAGGACTATTATTACTTTATCATGTTAACTTACTATGTATAAACAATTTTCTATATATTATACAGATATGTATCGGCATGTGAGGCTACTTGGAGGATACTAGCATTTCCTATACATTATAGGTCTATTCTTTTTGAGAAGCTATTTTTCCATGAGAAGGATCAACAAGTTGTTGTATGGAAAGATGATGACCCTGTAGAAAGTCTTTTGAATAGGAAGTTCATAGATCAATCAATGTTTTTGGCTTGGATGGAGCGTAATAAGATTGATGAAGATGCTAAGAGTCTAACATATGCTGAGTTCCCTAAAAAGTATGTATACAATAAAAAGGACAAAGTTTGGAATAGGAGGAAGAGGAATAAGTTTGCTATAGGACGTATCTACTATGTTCCTCCTTCTCTTCGAGAGTTATTCTATTTGAGAATACTTCTTAACATAGTCAAAGGTCCTACATGTTATGAAGATATAAAAACTTTCGACGGTGTTCTATATGATACTTTTAAAGAGGCATGTATTGCTAGAGGATTACTGGAAGATGATTCTGAATATATAGAAGCAATTGTTGGTGCAAGTCAATGGTCATCCGTATCTTCTTTGCGTCAGGTTTTTGCGCACATGTTAATGACACATAGCTTATCAGCACAAGAAAATGTGTGGGGGAGTATTTGGGAATATCTTTCGGAAGATATACAGTATAAAAAACAAAAATTATACTCTATGCAAGGTATGTGTAATTTTATTTACAAAATATCATGCTAAAATAAAATAAAAATTCCATGTTTTTAATTCTCTATATTGTTTATATTCTCTAACTCACATTTAAATTATATTATTTGTACAGAGCTTACATTGAATGAGAGTCAACTTAGGAATTATACATTAATTGAGTTGGACTCCATATTGAAAGATAGTGGGAGTTCTTTGTCTAGATTTGATTCAATGCCTCAAATAGATGCGGACCTTAGTGCAGCTACAATGAATCATTTTTTGTTCGAAGAACGTAATTATGATTGTGAGGAATTGAAAAGGGAACATGATAGAGATGTCCAACAATTGACTCTTGAGCAGAAACATGTATATAATAATGTAGTTGATTCAGTTCTCAATGATAGAGGTGGAGTTTTCTTTGTTTACGGTTTTGGAGGAACAGGGAAAACATATCTATGGAAAGTCTTATCCTCAGCTATTCGCTATAGAGGTAAGATTGTTCTCAATGTTGCTTCAAGCGGGATAGCATCTTTGTTATTGGTTGGAGGAAGGACAGCTCATTCCCGATTCGGAATCCCTTTACATCCAGATGATTTTACTACTTGCTCTATGAAGAAAGGATCTGATTTGGCTAATTTAATGAAAGAGTCATCTCTTATTATATGGGATGAAGCACCAATGATAAGTAAGCATTGCTTTGAATCTATAGACAAGATTTTAATGGATATCATTGGTATAAATGATAGAACATTTGCTGGTAAGGTAGTCGTTTTTGGCGGTGATTTTAGACAAGTATTATATGTGATTGAAAGAGGTGGAAGAGCAGAAAATGTTCTAGCATCACTAAATTCTTCTTATCTATGGAAGCATTGTAGAGTTTTAAGATTAACAAAGAATATGAGGCTTTTAAAGGATATTGGTATTAGTGACGCTGAATCTAAGGAAATAGAAGATTTTTCAAGGTGGATTTTGTCTGTTGGTGATGGTGACATAGGCGAACCCAATACATGTGAAGCAATAATTGACATTCCAGAAGACTTACTTATCACTGAATCATCAAATCCTATCGACACTATGTGCTCTGAAGTCTATGGAAATTTTTTAGGACATTTACATGATCCTAAATATTTTCAAGATAGGGCAATACTCTGTCCAACAAACAATGATGTCGATGATATTAATGAATACATGTTATCACTCCTTACTGGTATGTTCAAATATTTCCATATTTTTATAACTAAATACATGAAAACGTTTTGGCTAATTATTATGATTGTTTATATCCTTTTTTTGTTTCAGGCGATCAAAGAATATATCTAAGTTGTGATAGCTTATGTCCAACATATTCATATTCAGTTGACACCATGGTGTTTACTCCAGACTTCCTAAACAAAATAAAGATATATGGCTTGCCTAATCATTCTCTACGTTTGAAGGTTGGTGCTCCTGTTATGTTAATGAGAAATATTGATCCTAAATGTGGGTTGTGAAATGGAACAAGAATCCAGATTACACAAATGGCCAATCATATTTTGGAAGGAAGAATAATTACAGGTGACAGGATTGGTGACAAGGTTTTGCTTAGCAGAATGGTAATAACTCCATCAGATTCTAAATTACCTTTTAGAATGCGTCGGAGACAATTTCCATTGTCTGTTGCATTTGGAATGACTATCAATAAGAGTCAGTGTCAGACTTTGAACAATGTTGGTTTATATCTACCTAGACCTGTGTTTTCACATGGACAGTCATACGTAGCTATATCTAGGGTTAAGTCTAGACATGGGTTGAAGATTTTAATCACAGATAAAGAAGGAAGACCGTTGACTAAGACAATGAATGTTGTCTACAGTATTCCAGAATCTATAGCAACCATCAATTTTAACTAATGGTAATATCCTTTTAATCCAAATATAAGTCCTATTAATTTGTATATTACCTATTTCCGTGTTCTTATATTGATTTATACATTGTATCTTATAACTAAATTAATTGATCTTTTACGTTTGCAGATCATATGCTACAAGTATCTGTCATATTTCTTGTGCGAATGGAAGCTTGGACAATCAACATGGCATGTCTCATATTACTTGACCAACTAGGCATGAAGGGGTTGAAGCTGACAAAAAAAGTGGTTGTAAATAAGGTTGCAATACTTTCTTTTCTGAATGTCAAAGTTGCATATCGTCACAAAACTGTTTGATGAATGTTGGTTTGATAAACTATTATCAACAAAAAACAAAACTAATAAAACTTTATTTTTCTTAATATGATTCTAGATAAAAACGATAATCCTTTTACAAAATTGAAAATATTGAATATATAATTAAATATAAATTGAAAATATTGAAAATATAAACTTAAATAGGATTAGGAATTAAACTCTAATACATAATTCTAGGTAAGTTTGAAATCAAATATTTAGTTTTTAGGAGATAAAACCCTAATACCTACTCAAATATATATATTTACCTACTTAATAAAGGTACGATTATACCATCCATCATACCTTATATTACTTTCACCATATATCCCCCTTTCCATCGACACAATTTTTTCATACTTTTTTTTTCAGACTAAATTCATGTCATATTCTTTGAACCTTTTACCTTATGATCTTCTTAATTTAATTATCATTGTTTGTGCTTCATCATCTTTGTCTTCTTATCTTAATCTAAGAAGATTTTCTAAACAATTTTATGAACTATGTGATCAGTGTCCTGTGTTGTTAAAGCTTTCTTTAGAAGAATTTAAATTTGATCCTAATAAATTGTATCCTTCTGATTTCTTCAAGAAATATCAAAAATTAAGAGATATTGGACATCCGGAAGCTCTTTATAGATTGGATATAATTTGGTTATTCCACTATGACGAAAAAGATAAAGGACTCAAATTATTACATGAAGCTTCTCAAAAAGGTAATACTAATGCCAAATATGTTTATGGTATTACTCTACTTTGCCTTGGAGGAACATCAAAAATTAAAGGTACTAAACTTCTATCTTCTTTTATCAAGAGTATGTTAAAGGAAACTTATGATGATCTTAATAGAGTTTATGATAGAGTTAGTCCACATCTCAAAACACTGAGTCCAGTTGTTTTTTGGTCATTGATGAAGTCATATGTGAAAGATAGTTGTTCATGTATGAATAAAGATTCAACAGATTTAGCCGACGAAGATATAAAAACTCATATGGTGTGTAGGAGCTGTTTATGGGATTACGAAGTTTTGCGTCTCACGGATAGAAGCCATAATCAACTTTTGGCATTGATCTCATTTTTCTTTTTTTGGGTTTTATATTTTTTTTTCTGATTTTATTACTTATTCTATTATTATGTTATTTTGATTTCATTTACAATTTATAATAAATTGATCTTATTTTGCTTATCCATAATCTACAAAAAAAAATAGAATTAATTCGTATATCAATATTTAAGCCCAATTGTAATAAATTAATTTTAATGGACTTACTTTTAAATATATATATATATACTCTATTGTATATTATGTAATTATCATGGGCTATTTGTATTATAAAAATAGAATCTATTTAAGTATAAAATAATCCTAAAATATAATACATGAATTAAAGTAATAATTAAAAGATATGCATAGGAAAATTAAATAGAACAATTTTGGGAATGTGATATGCTCCTAATCGGATATATATATATATATATATATATATATTTTAATCTGAAATATATATATCGTAAATTACCATAAAAATTATAAATTGACCGGAACAAAACATTCCATAACCTGAATTTTTCAAATGTAATTAATTTTAAGTTTTTATAATAAAATTTTTTTAAAACAACTAACTAACTCGATCCTATCAAGTTAAAGAGGCGTGTTTGGAATATTTTTATATTTCAAACAATTAAATAAAAACCCAAAATCATAATATTAAATATTATAAAATTTTTAAAATACAATATAACATATTAAATATCATAATATTAAGTATTAAAAAAATACAATTAAAATTTTAAAATTTTAGTCCCATGCATCGCACGGGTAATCATCTAGTACAATTATAAACATATGTTACTCCTAATAATGACATGTGCGAACTCAAAGAAAACCACAAATAAAGTTGAAGTAAATGGTTATATATACGCAGGATACATTTTGAGATGTCTCAGTTTAAGTGTTCACTTTGATGTTAAATATAAAAAGTTGAATTATTTATAGGTTACAATCTGTAATTTAATTAGCATATTTAGAGACGTCTCAGTTTAAGTATTCTCTTGCATATAATTGGCTTAGATATTTTAAAAGATACAGTACTTCAGGTAAGTGTGAAAGGTGAATTAAAAGAAATTTCTAAATAAAAAATTTTAACCCTGAAATTTTCATATAACAAAATCATCAAACTTGACTTAACAATCTTTGTAATCATCGAACATGAAACTAACAAATAAAGGAAAGTAGAAACAAAAATCGGTAACAAGATTTTTTATAGTAAATATACCGATACCTAGAGTCAAGCCAACTTTGTAATGTAACATAAAAATTGAAGCTATTTTGTTGTGATTGACATATTTTAAGTACGATTATAAAGTGCATGTACAAAAATTTTTACATGTTTCATGTATTTTGGAGAACCAAATTTGCAACTTTTTATAGCGAAAACCTCGCCCTAGGATTTGCAAGCCTATTACGATCAAATAGAATATTAAAATCAAGAGAGGTCAAAACCTAGAAGAAAACAATAAGCAGCAAAATCTTTGGTACTTAGAGATGAAACGAGGAAATACCGATTAAGGTTTATTTACAAGATATGTAGCATAAAACGCCTCCATCTACCTCATGATCTACGACCAAAGCTATCGATTGTGGATAATTTGTTTAGGGTTTAACGACATCTATCTGAATATTGTGTTTCAGATGGCAAAAAATTTGAGATTTTTTTTGTCTTTTAATTTGTCAAAATCTCATTAAGCTTAGCTTCCTATTTTTTGGAGTTCAGCATATAGGCCGTTTTTTTTATGGACCCAAATTAAGTTGCAGATACAACTTAAACTATTAAGCTTTGTTAATTCAAATAATTTCTTCAAAATCAAATTAATTATCCAGGTTATTTATTTAGAGACAAATACAAGAAATTTTCCATTTTAAAAGCTTCACTTTATTTATTGTTGTTGTTTACGAAATATATACATATATAGACT
>JAKUCM010000269.1:0-44299 GCA_023374145.1 Lepidium sativum | reverse complement strand
CTGGAACTTTTGAGTTGAACATTTTATAGGGACACATATTTTTGTGAAGAGTTGTTTGCAATCTATTGATCAAGAAGACTGTTGTAATAACACAATCTTCCAAGTATTCAAGTGGCATATTACTCTGAAACATTAGTGATCGTGCCATATTCAAAATGAGATGGTGCTTCCTCTCCACTACTGAGTTTTGCTTTAGATTTTCTGGACATATATGGTATGATTGAATTCCTTTTGAACGAAATAAGGCCTCACCCTTTACAACAACTTGATATTGAGTCTCTACCACTGTCAAGAATTCTGGAAATACTTGCAAAACATCACTTTTCAAATGCATTTGATAAATCCAAGTAACACGCAAGTAATCATCAACAATTGTCAGAAAATAACGACATCCTTCTAAAGCTGGGACAGAGAAAGGTCCACAAATATCAATATGAAGCAAATCAAAGGAATTACTACACATATTATTCAAAGAAACAAAAGGTAAATGTTTCTATTTTGCTAAAGGACATATAATGCAATAAAAGGAACCTTTATGTCCTTTGTTAATTTCGAGTAAATCAACTTTCGTAGTAGCAGGATGGCCTAATTTATTATGCCAAAGAGAAGTATTGATCAAAACATTCATAGAAAAAGGAACTTTTTGAAAAGTCTTATTTTTGTCTAGAATGTAAAGGTTTGAGATTTGCTCAACTTGACCAATCATCAACCCTTGATAGGCTCATGAATCACATAAGTAATGGGGTCAAAAGTAAGACGATAGTAAATCATTAGTTAGCTGTTTATGACTAAGCAACCTCAAACAAAATTCTGGAATATACAAAACATTCTTTAACACTAGATGATCATTTGTTTTAACCTCACCAATTCGGTGCAATATGAATATTCAAACCATTTGGCAAAGTAACAGATTTATCTTTCATACCAGTCAAATGAATGAATAAATCTTTTTTATGAGTGACATGGTGAGTAGCACCGTTATCAACTATCCAAGATTGAGAAGGAGACTCGAACATATTATTCTCATTAATCCTATAAAATGAAGAGTAGATTTTGAGAAAGCAATTCTTGGTAATGCAATAATTGCTCCTTTTGAAGTATAGGGCTGAAGATCTTGACTTGGTGGAAGAGATATTTGCAAATTAAAGTAAGCAATCATTCCCTCAATCTGGTCTTTGGATAGACTTTTCAGCATTCCTGTAACTCATGTTTCATTTTCTCTAGAATATGTGAGAGTAATTTGCGGCACAATTGGCTTACTTTGATTTTGTTTTTGCTTGTATTTAAATTCGGGTGGATATCCGTGGATCTTGATGCATTTTCCTATAGTATGTCCTGTGTTGAGGTCTTTTTTGCAAAATGATAGGCAATAGCACTTGGAACAGCAGTAATGTTTCTTTGACTATGATCTTGGTCCAACATATTGTATACTTCTGCTAAGTCTGGAACTTTATTTTGCATTATGATTTAGCTTCTTGCAACTGAGTAAGACTCATTTTGTCATGCAAGAAATTTTATTACCTTGGTGTGTTAACACATTCTGCTCTTTCAAGATCGTCCCACAATGTCTTGAGTTTGATGTAGTATGTTGATAAATCCATTGTGTGTTGTTGGAGAGTCTAGATATGTTATGTTAACTGATAAGACCTCGGTAGATTGGTTATGTGAAATCGCACGAGTAGGTCCTTCCAAATCTTCGAAGCATCTTCAAAACGCAAGATATTTCCATAAATCTGTTGGTTAATAGAATTGAGTATCCATGATATCATTATCGAATTATGTTTCTACCAGATTCTGTAATGTGGATGTGTGGAATAAGGTCTAGGAAGGTTCTCATCCACAAAGACAATTTTGTTCTTTGTATCTAAAGTTATTTTCATCGCTGTGCTCCAACTAGTATAATTTTTCCCGTCCAAGATTTTTGATATAATTGGGACTCCAGGATTGTCTCTACTAGTTAAGTAATATAGAAAGTACTAGGTACCTTCAAAGTTGAAGTTTTCCTGAACTGTAATTTGGGTTTCTGAATCTACTATGTATTGAAAACTTTTAAATTTCCAATGAAACTATTATTTATTGAAAATCCACGCTCGCACATTGCGAATCACACAAAAATGTACTAGCTAATGATCACCAAGTCACTCTTCAGCTGATAAATTTCAAGCTTGAAGGGACTATATATTATCTATTACATATTCTGATATCACTTATATATGGTAAAATAATATTAAAAAAAATTGCAAGAAAAATATATCAAAAGTTTATTATCGCACTCTCTTCACCAGATTGGATGGATGCATAGTGGACAAGTGACTCTAATTTAAAATTTCTTCGGTGGTGGTTTTGTAGGGGTTTCAGAGCAAGCAGCAGGAATCATCTCTCCGGTTACGACAGGCTTAACGTTCGAACATGTAGACACAGCTGGTCCTGCCTCTTTTCCTTTGTTGACTAAGTTGATGTTAGCCAGTGAAATGTTGGTGCAAGGTGTGCCACTGCTGCAAGCTAGTACTACTGCTACCTTTGATGATGATGTTCCTTTAACGTTCTTCACGGCCACGTTCGACAACTTCACTTTCGATGGTTCCTGTACGTATAAGAAGGGATGTGTCAAATTTTTATTAGTCTACAAAACAATGTCATATTAACCAGGCAATGGTATTTCGGTGTTAAGGACAGTTTGGGAAAGACTTAAATCTTTGAGTCCTGAATTCGATTTTGTCTGGAAGTAAATTGCTATTGTTTGAGCAGACGAATATGGAATCATGCTTTAGGTCTTATTATAAAAGCCGGAGTCAGATTAGCCGATACTAACTTCCTGGATATTAGTTGGATTTTAAAGTCCAGATCTCCGAGTTACCAAAAAAAGAATATAATGTGTAAGACTTTATACATACCTTTATTTTGCAATGGCCATAAGGACAGTACTCTTGGTCGATGATAACTGGGTTTGTAACATTTTCCACAGTGATACCGTCGAAAAGGACATCAGAGACGCTACCGGGGGGAGATGCAGGCCATGTCTTGATACGAACACCATTATCGGTATCCTTAAGGGTGCAATTCTTAACAGTGATTCCTTTCACTGGTGTCTCATTAGGGTACTTTCCAAGACTTCCAATGGAAATACCGTGTCCTGGTCCACATTGTACGTTCTCAACAAGGAAATTCTCAGTACCATCACCAATGGAAACACAATCATCTCCTGTTCCAATCTTTGCGCCTCTCAAAGTGATATCAACGGACCTTCCGATATGGAAACCATCTGTGTTGAGACTATCCGCAGGTGCCTCAATACCAATATCCTCAAAAGTCACATTCTTGCATTGAAGGATGTTCATGTGGAAAAGCTTGCTGTTGAGTGACTTGATACCCTTGATCTTTGAGTTTGTGATATTTGTGAATCGAATGTTCTGTTACCAAAAACCATACGCTCACTACACGAATTTACATAAAAGAAATCGTTGACATAGAGATGTTTCGATGGATTTTAGTGTAGCCATTCTTACAATGGGGAGTTTGTTGCATTTTCCAGTTTTAGCACAGTCATTAGCCTTCCAAGATTGAGCACCTTGACCATCAAAAATGGCTCCATTTCCATTCAAAGTGAAACCTTCAAGGCCTTGGAAATTAACCCAACCGGAATGAGGTTTAGTGTCTGGTGACGCTGTAGGTGGAGCCTTTAGATTTCCATTCATTTCCAAAGTGACTGCACCTTTGCATGGACCTTGAAACTCTATACCTTTCACCAAATAATCACCCTTTGGTACTGTAATTGTGCCTCCTGCTGCACAAGCTTCTTTAAATGCAGTCGCAAATGCCTACATAAAATCAGATCTACCCACAATATAACTTCTTAAACCTTGTATATGTAATAAAACCTAATGTAATAACATAAAAGGTGTTGTGAATATATACCGCACTGTCATCTGTTTTGCCATCTCCTTTGGCTCCTGATGCTGTAACATCAATTCCTTTACCGCTACCTTTGGCTCCAGCAGCTCCTGCGGGTCCGGCAGCTCCTGCGGGTCCGGAAGCTCCTGCGGGTCCGGCAGCTCCTTTACCATCTGTAGCTTCTTCACCTCCTTTAGCTTCTTTACCTTCAGCAGCTGGTCCAGTTGCAACGCTTCCTTTAGGTGCCTTAGCTGCATCTACTGGTGCCCAGGTTCCTATTATGGTTCCAATCACTAGTAGTACTACAAGTACTAGTCCTCTTACTCTCCCATTACCCACCATTTTTATTTTCTTTATTTCTTTTTTGTATTTTTTAATGAAATTTTTACTTTCTTTTGTTTTAGTTTTCGGTTTTTCGATTTGCTCAAATGATTACAGAGACCGTTTTATAGAAGATCAAATGAAGATTAACAACCACAAACTTCTTCCAAGCTAAATATAGTTCTGAGTATTTTGTGTTAAGATCAGTGAATAACTCATGGTCCTCTTTTGACTTGGTACGTTTCGAACCAATATACATTTCGATTTCTATTTATAATAATTTGTAAATATATTACATGGGCTTATTTGGGCCAATACATGAGCTTATTTGGGCCCATTCGGAGTGAGATGGACAACGAAATAAAAACGGAACCATTGTACGAGAGAAACCCTACCCTACGGAATGGATAGTGTTGTTGGAATTGGAGATTACGACGTTGAGTCGAAGAGAGAGAAGCTGAAGTCTATTCTCTCTCATCTCCTTGCCGATCCGATTCTCTCCGATGTTCCGAGGAATCCAACACTTTCTGATGTTGTCACTCTTGTCAGCCTCGAAAAGGGAAGCGCAATGCGTCTCTCTATCGTCAAGCTCGATGGCTCCTCTTTAGGTATGTATATACCTCGTTTGGGCTTTTTGTCGAACAAGTGGTGTGCATTGAAGAAATACATGAGTTTTTTGTTTCTCACTTCTTTGGTTTCTCATGGTAGATGTGGCGGTTATGAATTCAGCTACTTTGAAGGATCTGAAGCTTTTGATTAAGAAGAAAGTCAATGAAATGGAGCAGGCAAACATGGGTCATCGTCATATATCTTGGTATATAGCATCTCTCAACCTTTCCTTTTAGTCTTTATATAGAAAAACTTGTTTTTTATAAGAGTTATTGGGAATATGTAGGAAGCATGTATGGTCAAACTTCTGTCTTTCGTGCAATAATGACAAGTTGCTTGACGATAACGCTGTTCTTCATGATGTTGGAGTTCGGAACAATTCTCAGGTTTACCTTTACATAATTCTATATCGATTTGGGTACTATGGTCAAGTTCATTTCTGATAAGTATGTCTTTGAATGTTTGGTCATCATGTATACAGGTGACCTTCATGCCATATGTGATGAAGAAGGGTCCAGGAAGACACTCTAAAAGGAAGAAACATCGTCTCTTTCGTTCTCTTCACAAGACTTCCTGAAGCCATTTCTATATGTTGGTAACCAAAACCAGTCTCTCAGCTTTATTTACATGTTAGGTAGCAATGGTAGATCTGAGTTCTTATGTCATTTAAATCTGACTAAAAATACATAAAATGGTTGAAACTAAGTTAAGATTCCCAGTGATGAAAATTTTAGTAATCTGGAACATTGATAAATGGGGCTCCCTCTTGGTAATGTCTCCATTGAGGTTTTAGAGGAACCATTGTTGTAGATACCTGGCAATCTCTGAGGGAACTTACTTCATATATTAGCACTGTTTTTTTTCTTTTTCTTTTTCCTACACTTTGTTTGGATTTCGGGACATTGTACTACCGATCAACTTCATTTTTTGTCCATTTTTTATTACAATTGTTGTAGATAAACCTTTTGTGATCAGGTCAAAGCGAACATAGTTGTTGTCTCAGTACAAATGGGATCAGAACCAACTAATACTTCTCTCTCTTTTCCTCCTCCTCCGTTGTTGTTGTTGAGAGAGATCTCTCTCTCTCAAAACTAGCAACAAACACAACGATCTAGAAGACCATCACCATACTGCGAGACTGATCTAACTAGAGTGAGGGAAAGTTGTTTCCATTGCAATAAACCTCAGAGATTTGTCCGCAGCTGAAGAAGCTATTTTTTTAGCACAGATTAATTACTCGGGCCCAAAGATGTAATGCAGACGCATGGCTGTTCTCAGCTGTGGGTGATATTAATGTGAATTTATACCAAGTTTTAAAATCAATATCATTAATTAAGTAAAAGCAAATTACAAGAGGCTATATCATTCAAAAGTCAAACACATTAAAAAATAGAAATAGTGAGATATTTATTGGTTCTAAACTCTGCTAATCTATAATCTAACTAATCTCAATCAGTAAGACAAACAGTTTTATGTTTATGTTTCTGTGCATAATAGGCAATCAGAAGCAAATTGTGGTCACCATTTCCTGCCATCAAAATTTTTATACCAAATCGCTACAAAAAAGTTACATGCGGTACGGTTTTCTCAACACACGTGAATTTTGTGGAGAATGACCTCTAATTTCTTATATTCTTTTCTAGCGAATGGTTGTTATTATTTCACCTTTAAAAAACTTGTTATTATTTTTCACCTCGTAAAATTTAGAACTTATAAACAATAATACTAAATCCAAGAACAATAATATTTAAAAAAGTAAAGATTTTAGTTTTGATCATATGGAAATCATTTTTCGTAAAAAATAAAGATAATTTTACATTTAATAAATGTTTATAAAAAAACTATCTTATCATTCATTAAAAATAAAAATATGAAATTTAAAAAGGAAATTAACCACATAAACTTTCAAAGTACTGTGTAAATTATTTTTTAGAAAAATCACTTATATTTTGATATATAAGATAAGTTTTTATAGTATCTCAAAATTATAGTGGCATTAACTCTCAATTATTTTTAGAAAAGAAGTAGTAAAAAGTTCAAAAATTTATAAATCAAAAGGTTATTGGTTAGTGTATATTTATTAACGACCGAAGATTAAAAATCAACAAATTTGAATTAAAAAATATCTAAGATAAAAAGTAAAAGGAAAGAGAGATGCAAAGGAGAGGACTTTTGCATGAGTTGGCGACTTCTTTTTTGTTCTTATTAATAAAGTCTATAAATAATTAATTATTTAAATTAAGTGTTGTTCTGTCATCATCACATTTTGTTTTCTTCTATATTTTTCCTTTATTCTCTTTTGACAATATGTAACTTCAATCTAATCCTACGGTCTACATCTCTCTAATCATCATCTCTCTTTGTTCCACTTACATAAAAAAAAAAAAACACATTTCCACAAGAGAATTATTATTAGGAAAAGTGTTTTATCTTAGTCCAATTTTTCTTCTTATTACTATGTGATGCTTATTCAACGTATCATCCCTTTTTCTCTCATCATCTCAATCTTCTTCTCTTTCTCTCTTTATTCATCTCAAAGAATCAAACTCTTGTCTCTGTTCCTCTTCTTCCTCCATGACTTTAGAGAACAGCTTCAAGAAGAGAAAGATAATCGATGAAGCAGACGACGGAGATGGAGGAGGAGAAGGAGGACTATTAGAATCTCTTCCCGGAGATATTCTTACCTACATATTCTCTCGATTACCAATCTCTTCTATAGCTCGACTTATGTTTGTTAGCAGATCTTGGAGATCTCTTTTAACTCAATATGGTCGTATTTCTTCTTCATCTTCAGACACGAAGCCATGTCTTCTCCTTCACTGTGATTTTCCCATACGGAACAGTCTTCATTTTCTTGATTTATCAGAAGAAGAGAAACAAATCAAAACCAAGAAATTCACCTTAAAATTCGCATCTTCTATGCCAGAGTTTGATGTAGTTGGCTCGTGTAAAGGTTTGCTCTGTTTATCTGATTCTCTCTACAACGATTCTCTTTACCTCTACAATCCTTTCACTACAAATTCCTTAGAGCTTCCTGAATGTTCCAACAAGTATCACGACCAAGAACTTGTCTTTGGTTTCGGGTATCACGAGACAACAAAGGAATACAAAGTTGTGAAGATAGTTTACTTCAGAGGTAGTACTAGTACCAGCAATAATGGTATTTACAGAGGTCGTGGAAGAATTCAGTACAAGCAATCAGAAGTTCAGATCTTAACTTTGTCGTCAAAACAACAAGATCAATCATCGTCTTGGAGAAGCTTAGGCAAAGCTCCTTATAAGTTCATGAAACGTTCATCAGAAGCTTTAGTCAACGGGAGGCTACATTTTGTGACAAGACCTCGTAGACACGTGCCAGATCGCAAGTTTGTATCATTTGATCTTGAAGATGAAGAGTTTAGGGAGATTCCTAAACCGGATTGTGGTGGGCTAAACCGGATAAACCATAGATTAGTGAACCTTAAAGAGTGTCTTTGTGCAGTCGTTTATGGTAACTATACGAAATTGGACATATGGGTGATGAAGAGTTATGGAGTAAAGGAATCATGGGCTAAAGAGTATAGCATTGGGACTTACTTGCCAAAGGGGCTAAAGCAGAATTTGGAGAAACCCTTGTGGATTAGGAAGAACACAGAGAATGGTAAAGTGGTTAGAGTGTTATGTGTGTTGGAGAATGGAGAAGTGTTGTTGGAGTATAAGAGTAGAGTACTTGTGGCTTATGATCCAAAAGTTGGTAAATTTAAAGATCTTATTTTTAATGGTTTGCCAAATTGGTTTCATACTGTTGTTCATGTTGGAACATTGTCTTGGTTTGATACACCACTTGATTTATAAAAAATTTGTTTCATATATGTATATATAGATTCCTCTCTTACATAATCCTTTTTCTTTTCGTTCTTAGAAAACATGTTCTTTTAGGTTTTGGTTCTTAAATCTGTTGCTGCAGCTTCGTGCCTCCTTCCAAATTTATTGCTTCATTTTATGTATTGTTGCTTAATTAAATGTAAATATAATTTCAGATTTTTGGTTCTTAATTTGTAGTTATTGTTTGGGACTAACCTCATGAGTGTTGGTTTGTGAATGAGATGGATAACCATATATATGAGGACTTTTGTGCCATTTAATTTGTATAGCTTTACTATATAAATGATTTTATATAAAAAAAAAACATCTTCGTCAATTATCAAACTTTATCCAGGAAAACCCCTCGTAGCATATTCTTAATTAGATCCTTAAGGATTTTAAACAAGAAAATTAAGGATGATAAAGCAAAACTTAAAAGAAATAGTATATGTATCATTACAAAGAGGCTTTCGCAAATCCCGCAAATCGTATAGTTTTCACTAAAAGAAATAGACTTGAGTATACAAATATAGATTAAGTATAGTGATTCTGGATCTAAATATTAAACCCATGTGGGAAGATTCCCTATCTTCTGAAAAATAAATTGAAATCTCTATTCGTAAGATCTAAACATCTTTTTCTTCTTAAAAAAGAATAAAGAAAAAATGTTAACAACATAAAAATTGTGAAGTCTTTCCATTTGTTGTGAACTGTCTGAATTATTAACATTTTATGTTGATTGAAAATCGTTTCTCTTCACTTACATAAGCAGTTCAACTACAAAGCTTAAAATCATCATATTTTCATATTAGAAAAACACAGAAAAATAGAGAAGTGAGCATTATGAGAAACTCAAAAGCTCAAAAGAAGCATTTGTTTTTCCCAAATCTGTGTGTTATCCTTATCAATTCTTGATATATTAGTTTGTATATTGCATGAATTAGAGACTAGGATTTCGTGAAGACACTAACCTAATACATGTTGACTAATTTGGGATTAATATTCTCATTATGATTCATGTGTAGGATGTGTAGACTACTATTGCCTAGCCAACTCGAAACTTTGTTCTAAAAAGCTAGCATATGACTTTGGAAAACCTTAGGCATATTCTCTTGGATACATGACTTGATAAATGTGTTTATCTAGCTAGTTTTTGTGTCCTAATAAATGTCAAGATAAGCTAGTTAAGTTTTATTGTTTTTTGTCTTTTTTTTTGGATATGTAAGATATAGAAGTCTAAAACATCCATCAAAAGTGATAGAATGAAACCTAGAAGTTGAGGCATCAACTTTGGTGTGGGCAATGAATTGTGTTGACAACCTACAGTTTCATGATGTTTGCTTTCAAAGCGATTCCAACATCCTAATTGAAGCGATCAATGGTCCAGTGAAATGGTTGAACCAACTTTCAAGACCATATGTAGAAATGCAAACGCTTGTGTAAACTTGATAGCTGGGAGATTACTTTCTTATCATCTACATAATGCTTACCTTGAGTGTATCATGCATGATTTGCTTAGTTTCCTAGTGGAATATGTTCGATAAGTCCAAAAGATTCAACATTATCTTGGTGAACAAGTTTTTAGAACTTACCCTAAATTAGTTAGAATAAGATAATCTCCAAAACAGATAATTTTTTGAACTATATTTTTTAAGAAATAAAACGATAATTTTTTAATCAAAGTTTACAAAGCATTAAAAACTTTAGAATCACAGAAACCTTGTGTTGTGACTTGATTTACTATTATGAATGAGTATCTATTCGAGGAAAGAAAAGGTGACAAAATCTGTACATGATTATTACAAAAAAAACTGAATGGATCGTATAGGTTTTGCATGTGTAGATAAGAAATACCATCTCGTTTTCATTAAGTTTATTATGTTTCATGGGTGATTATATATATATATATATATATGTGTGTTTTTATTAGCTTACACGATCATGCATTTGAAAACCAAAGATTTATACATTCTAAAATTACATTGTTCTAAAATCTAAATCCTCTTTTATCAAAAAGAAAAAGAATATGAATATTCTCTTCTGTTTCTTCCTATATTTTTGAGTAAACAATACTCTTACGAGTACAAATATACACCGACTTGGTTAATTGTAGCCGGTTAAGAAACATATTCCGATGTCGATTTAGTATTATTAATCAAGAGTTAAGTGAACATGCGATAATTTAACATAAGTACCATGAATAATATTATATGAATAGTCACCTGAGATACATAACTGAACATATCTTTGAATTCAGTTAATTGGTGCTCAATTTCTGTAGAAAGCATTTGAAATTTTCACAATTTCTTTCAATTTTTTATTAGCTTACATGATCATGCACTTACAAACTAAAGCTTTTGTGAATTATAAAATTACGTTGTTCTTATACTTATGCTCTAAGAATCTAAATCCTCTTTTATCAAAAAAAAAATATGAATCTTCTCTTATGTTTCTTCCTATATTTTCGAGTAGATAATACTCTTATGAATAGAAATACACACCGACTTGGTTTAATGTAGCCAATTAAAAACAATACTCCGATTGTTGATTTAGTATTTGTTGTTTTGAAAATCGGTTTAAACCAAATTCAAATTCATCTTTTTTAACAAAATTCTTTTTTTTTTCATCAATGAAAATATTATTAAAGTAGAGAGGAAGTATCAGCCCAAACAAAGAAAGTTGGGTACAAACAAAGTTCCAGTGAAAAAATTCTTCTGCAGATTATGAATGATGCACTTCATTATTATCGCTTGATGAAACCGTAGGTAGATCATTCAAAAAGTTTTATTGTTTTTTCGCTATCAAAATTTTGACCGGATTCGTGCATCGAAAAACAAAAATAAAGGGAAGTTATATAAAAATAGATTAAATCACTTCACCAAAGTTATTTACTTGTGATATAAGTCAATTTGTATTGTATTTTTTAGTTTTGCTCTTATAATTGTAAATATTACCTTTGAATTTATAAAACATAAACATTAAAATTCTATACAAAGAGACGTGATGCAATAAAGTATTTTCCTCTTTTGATTACTTGTATTAGAGAAGAAAAACTAGTTAAATATGGGATTGTTTGTCTCACTCATTGTAGGTCCACCAATATTAAACCGGATCAAACCGGTTAAATCATGATATTATTTTGATTAAAGAGATTAGATCGAAGGACTAATTAATGATAGTGATTACTACTAATCATCAACGAATAATATGATTATTATTTACAAAAAAAAAAAGACAAAAAAAAAAAAACATTTGTCTTTGTTGTTGTCGTCGTGGCTCGAGGCTCGTCTCCAGTGCGCGTAGGAGAAAAATACAATTATGCCTTTATCGGATTTCTAGTTAGTGACCCTCACGATCTCTTTCTCTCTCCTATAACTCGGATCACCACATGACTCCATCTCCTTTTTCCTTGCCGTTACCAGAAACCTAACATCTCTTTCAAAGTTTCTCCTTTTTCTCCTCCGATTAGATCCTCGATTCACAAAGACATTTCCTTTGAGGCTTTGGGCCAAGCTGATTGATGTCTTTGGTATCTGGAGCCAGGGACATGGGTTTTGATGACAACAGGAAGGAAGGAGATGATGATAACGACACCTCCAGAACTGTGCCTTCTCATCACCATGACCATACCGACGATGAAGCTGTTGGATCTTTGGGAAGACGGATGAGTGAATCTTCTCTTTGTGCTACTGAGGAAGAAGAAGATGATGATTCCAAATTACAATTGGGTCCTCAGTACACTATCAAAGAGCATCTTGAGAAGGATAAGGTTTCTTTTTTCCCTTTTTCCTCCCTAATTTCGTATAATTTTTTGTTTATATTTAATCTGATTTTTTGTACTTTTAGGATGATGAGAGTCTGAGGAAATGGAAGGAGCAGCTTCTGGGAAGTGTGGATGTCACCAACATGGGAGGTGGGTAGCTCTTCATTTCTTTATAATCTTCATTTCAATCTCTTCAAAGTTGTGAATTTTGAAATTTTGAATAATGATTTACCAAAATTGAAGACTTTTTCTTAGATCATACTGGTTGTTTGGCTTCTCTGTGAATTCAAGTGAATTATGGATCTAATTTATGTTTATTACCATGACATTAACACAATTTTGTTGCACATGATTCCAAGTTTTCTCATTTATGTGTATGCACTTCCTTGATTGTACATTTTTGCTCCGAGTCGTTTTGTTTATGCATCAACTTTAGATAGGAGACAAGTTTGTGTTGCATTTTGTCTCTTACACCTCTCAATATGCAGAGACTCTTGATCCGGAAGTGAGAATTCTTAGCCTGGCTATCTTATCTCCTGGAAGACCCGATATCGTTCTTATGGTTCCAGAGAATGGAAATCCAAAGGGAATGTGGTTTACATTGAAAGAAGGAAGCAAGTACAACTTGAAATTCACATTTCAAGTTAACAACAACATTGTCTCTGGTCTTAGGTACACCAATACAGTTTGGAAGACTGGTGTTAAAGGTAAAACAACACCACAAGTCTGTTTTAATCATTTCTCAATGCTTTAGATACAATGTAATATAATACCTTTATATATGGTTTCAGTGGACAGAGCAAAGGAAATGCTTGGAACCTTTAGTCCTCAATTGGAGCCATACAACCACGTGATGCCAGAAGAAACCACTCCTTCTGGTATGTTTGCTCGAGGATCTTATTCTGCAAGAACTAAGGTTAGTTGGTTTAACCATAATATAACTCTCTGATAGTGATTATATTGGTATTAATTACTTGACAATCTCTTGCTGCAGTTCCTTGATGATGATAATAAGTGCTACTTGGAGATCAACTACAGCTTTGACATCCGTAAAGAATGGCCTGCGATTTAAAAACTCTAAGAATCCAAGTTGTTGTCTCCTGAGATGAGTCATCAGTAGAAGAAGAAGAAAGTTGTGTTTGTTTCACTCTATCTACGGTTTTATTTTTGGTTGAACATATAATTGTGAATCGTTTTCTGATTATGTAGAACAAAAACGACATTTACTTGCTTCATCATTAATCTTTGATTTTTGTCCAGTAATGTCGTTGGAAAATCAGTATTTGTCTGTGTTTGTTCTCGAATTTGTTTCTCCTTCCACTTAACATGTCTTTGATTATATGATTGTGTCAGAATCCTGAGATGTATAATGATTCTCAATTAAAATGAAAAGTTATAAAAAAAAATTGATTTTGCTTCACAGAAAATGCATTACCTTTATTCAGTCACAGAGTCTATTTGCCTTAACAAAGACGTGAACTATTTTTGACGCTTCTTACTACCGCACTAACCATTTGTGCTCTAAACGCTTTTTCATAACCGCTAAATCTTTTTAGACCAATCGATTACGGAATAAAGTGAACCGCGTTCCTTTTGACAAGATGTCGTTATCATATGATTTGTCTGAATTTATTTGATTTTACGTAATCCCTTTTTTATTCGGTTTTGATTATTTAATTTTAGAATGTGGAATTGATATTTTATTGTTAATGCCATCTTCCCGGAGACTTCAAATTTGAACATCCAATAGATACCAAATTTTAATGTTTTCCTAATCTTTTTATTTAAAATAATACCAAAATCGTCAAGTTCATCCTAGTTGGTCTCGTGGTGAAAATAATTCAGCTAATGATTTGACATCAATCGGTGATGTTCGGTTGTTTAAAAAAAACAATATCAAAATCTTGTCCATTCATATTATCCAGCTGCTTTACAGTTCTATGTGAAACAATATTGAAAATACTACAATCCAAAGATAGATGCATTAAAAGATGAAGATCACAATTGATTATCTCATGGAATGTGAAGAAACTTGACATTTACCAATCTCAGAAATGGATCTTGGTTTTGTTTTGCTCTCAAAATTAAATCCTAATTATATATACTTTATAAAACAGGGAAAAAAAAACCACCAAGAGGGGCAAATAAACCATTGAAGAGCTCCCTCATTTAGGCATTATGGCTCATCTTCTCCCAACAGTTGTTTTAGTTTTAGTTTTACGTGCTTTTACCACTTTCTTTAAGAGAGTTGAGTCTTCGAAGTCTTAGATCAAGTTCTGCCATTACTGCTGGTTCTTGCTTCTTCCTTTGCTTTGATATGGTGTTGGTAGTCATTGATCCGATTTTCTCAAATGCCACCTGACAAATGGTGTTGATTGTTAGTACTGATTATGAGTCTTCGATTATAAACTCGGTTTTCGGACTAGGACATGTCTTACCGTTAATAATTCATCCGGGTCAAAGAGCTGGTGTGATGTTTTCTGTAATATGTTGATTACATCGCCGACTTGGTGAGTCGTAAGCAGTTCGTTTTCTTTCATCTGAAAATGACGAGAGAGATCTGTAAGATAAGACTAATTCACGAGGAGAAGTTGTAATCTAAGGCTGATGAGAGGAAGGGAAGCAAGAACCTTGAATATCGCTAAAGCTGCATGGAACAGAACCTTAGCTCCTTCATAGAAAAGCACATCCCATACCCTTAGAGTTGTCTGCAAACCAAACCATATACATAAGACATGTTATCTTAAGAACACAATTCGACAAAAGGATTTGTCTATACGAACCTCAGATGGAAGGCTTTTTGAGAAGAGGCATAGAAACCATTCAGTGGCTACAAGGGAAACATCAAATCCCATATCTTCAAGATGAGTTGCTATTCTGCACAAATGTAAATGTTTTCCTCATATGAGTAATCTTCGTGATTAAAGAACAGATAAATTGGTGGAGCTCAGCCATGGAGAAAGAACGAGAGAACTACCGAGGACATTTCTGAGCAAGCAAATCTTTGAAAACCCGCTGCTCAACATGGCACCCAGACAAGTTGGTTGTATAACAATCACGGACTAATACGTTTTCCAAAAGCACTGCTAGCATCCAGAATGCGTCTTCTTCTGTCTTCATGACAAGTAATAGCAAAGCTGCAACGTAGTTAAGGCCCTGCAGCAATAACGGAAGCATTATCTAAGATGAAATCGCATTTGAGTAGAGACAAAATGGAGATGGGAAAGGATAAGTGTGTACCTGACAATATCCAACATCAGAATCGCGAAAGGAATACCCAACAAGCACACGTCGTAGAGCAGCATGACCGTCTGGAGTGTCCAACCATGGATGGCCTGGGAAAGTTCGTGGCAGATCCTGCAAGAGTAGACACACGGAAAATGATGAGAAATCCTCAGAGGCTGCATGTCTCGAATGAGTATAAATCAAAAGAGAAGAAAGGCTCTGTATAAGTTGCCCGAACACAAGGATAAACAACGGATGTAGAGCAATCCTAAAACAAAGGATCAATGGAAATGAAACTGCACTTGTTGGTTTCTTACAGCTAACATAAATCTTTTAATTACTGAAAATACTTTTCAGATGCACAATTTCAAGATTTAGGGGATGAAATCAACTATTCATAGCACATAACATATAAAGCAGCCTCCTATGACCATCAAATGAATAGTAGTAAAAGTTAAAGGGATATCAAAAGCAGGCTCTGTGCACAACACTCAACAACAGATCTACCCCAATCATAACACAAAGGATCAGAGATAATCAATCCTAAATTTTTCTGAAGATACCAAATTCTATGAAGAACAACAAACCCAATTAACCTTAAATTGAACGGATCAGCCAAGAAGTTAGAACACAACAGAAAACTCATCCCAAAAGAAAAAAATGAAGACTTTGATTATAATCAAAACTCACATGATCAATCTGCCGTGTCGCCGGCGTGACCTTGCCGTCGACGGCCTTAGTCAAGTCACTGTAATAACTGTCCGGCACGGTGGATTTCTTCTTAGCAGCACCAGAAAGAGAAAACCAAACCTTTGGTCTAAGCACCGGAGGGATCCCTTTTCTAATCAATCTCTTCAAAGTAATCGCATTCGTCAAAGCCGAGATCTTAAGAGAAGTTTTCAACGCGAGTCCTTCACCGATCAAAAGAATATCAGGCTGAAGATACCAATTAGCTCCTTTGCTAGCTTCAAGAGCCCACCAAACTCTCCCTTGATTTCTCACTTTCTCTCTCACTTCATTCAACACATTCACATCATCAACATTTCCTTCCACCGTGAACCCATACAAATCCTGAAATTTCACAACGATATTCGCTCGTCTCGCGTGGATACTCGGACGGAGAATCGGAATCTGAGATTGCAACTCCATCGTTAAATCCCGTTTGCTTGTGATCCCAAACATCCTCCGAATTTCAAGCCCTTTATTAATATGATAAAACAGATATTGTCTGCTTCGGATTTTCGTCAATTTGAGACCAAGCACGAGCACGAAAACATGACACCGTCAAAAAAAGAGAAAATCTTTGGCTGCTACAGAAAATTGCTATCTCGAATTTAAAAAGAGTAAATTTTATCAAAGTTGATACCTTTCAATATTTTATTGTTGTCACGTTCTGCAACCTCTAATCTTCCTTTAAGCTTTCCCTAATCTTCTCCTCTATCTACCCAGTCAAAATTACAGCTTTTGTAAAAATAATATTAAAAATTCCAGACCCAAAGTGAAGCCAAGAACAATTTTGTTTTTTGTTTTCTTTCTAGCTCGTGAATAGATGAAACAAAAATGGTGAAAAAAGGAGAATAAAAACAACTGAAAATAAATAAATTAAGAAAAGTTAGAGAATGATTAACTGTAAGAAATGAAAATCCAGAGGAGCATTGAATTGAATCCCCGCATCTCTCGGTGTCGAATTGGAATTTGGAGGACAGAGAGATATAAAAGAAAAAGAGAAATTATAGCGAGGATTAAATTAAACTTTTTGATAAATATGGGGTTTTATTGAAAATCTCAAATTCTTTTTGGGTTAATTTATAATTTAATGAGAAATTATTGTTTTTGAACGTTAATCACTTTATTGGTAGGAGAGTATGACGCAAGTATTTTGATTATGAATTTATCATACTTTTTGGTTAATGACTAAAATACGCGTGTCTTTTTCTGAGACAAATGTGAAATTTTCATAGATGATGTGTATAATGAATCATTTGTTATATCTTAAATTTGAATTGAAAGATTTATAGAGCGAAAACGTGGTGAAGTGCCATATTGAGAATTGTATATAATAAAGTAATAAAGACATGTAATTGTTTTACGATATAAATTGTAATATAGACTACAAAAATGATTGTATTATCTGAGTGAGAAGAATAAGATCAGATTTGCTTAAAACATACGCGAGTCCACGACTCCACTAACTTCTTAAGTCTAACCATTAATATTGTTAATATTTTGTAACCAAAATTAACCATCAAAAAACGAGTCTCGTAAATTTTGTAGAAATTAATAATGCCAAGAAGGTACCTACGTAAATGAGTGAGATACGTGTCAAGAGAAGAAACACAAAATGGATCACACTCAGTTCTCTAGTGGGCCTGTTACGACGTATTTCATGGCCCATTTATTAACACGTAAGGCCGGCTATTGTTTCCTTAAACTGCGAAACCAAATCAGAATTGGAGAAACAATTCTTTTTCATGTTTTTCTTGACGTGACATATCGAGAAACATGCAAATAGTTTTTTTCAGAAAGATATTAGACCATCCACATTGAGGGTTGTGGATGGGTTCACGGGCTCAGGATCTTAGACCATCCAAATGCTCTGTTTTCTCCTTCTCTGCTTGTTTTTATTTCAATTTGATTTCAGAGTTTTGTTTTACCGTTTCAGAGTTTCGAGTGTAAACAAGTTGAGCACTGAGGGTTGAATTCATGCGGATCTCAACACATCAAGTTTAGCAATTAAATGCCATCTGTAAGTTTTCCTCTTCTTGTTTTCATAATAGATAAAAAACTGTGACTTAGTCAAATGAACTTTATGTTCTGGTTTCCTCGAGTGACATGCTCTGTTGTGATGAATGTTGGTAGGTTTGTGTGATGAGTGTTGATTTGATGTCATTAAAACTAGTGTATTAAGATGTCATTAACCATTGGTTGGTAGGTTTGTGTGATGAAAATTGATTTGCTGTCATTAATCGTGTGTGATGAATGTTGATTTGCTGTCATGTGTGATGAAAATTGATTTGCTGTCATTAACTTGTGTGATGAATGTTGATTTGATTTGTTTTGAATGCACAAACTTGTTTATAATACAAACCAACCCCAATCTAAGAACATAAACAAACTTTAAAAAACACAAACCAAAATCAAAACTCAGAACCGTAAAAAACACAACCAAAACCTAAATGGAGCCTTCTTCCTTTAATTCCTCGGGGTTTCTCAACCTTTTAGCTAGCCAGAGCAGTCAAACTATAGACGTAGAGACCTCTGAGTTTCCTAGGTTTAGTAGCCAGAGCTCAGAAGAGCATTCAAAGGTTGAAAGGAGAAAGTGGACACCAAAAGAAGATCTTGTCCTCATCAGTGCTTGGCTCAACACCAGCAAAGACGCTATTGTCAGTAATGAACAGAAAGGAGGAGCGTTTTGGAAGAGAATACAAGAGTATTTCAATTCAAGCCCTCAAGTCAGTGAATTAGCGAATCGAGAGACAAGTCACTGCAAGCAAAGATGGGGGAGAGTGAACGCAGAAGTGTGCATGTTTGTGGGAAGCTATGAGGCTGCTGTAAAGGAGCAATCTAGTGGCCAAAATGATAATGATGTCATGAAGACTGCCCATGACATCTTCTACAATGACTACAAGATCAAGTTCAGCCTTGAACATGCCTGGAGGGAACTGAGGTATGATCAAAAATGGAAGTCAACATGTTTGACGAAAGTTATAACTCGAGGATACTCTCAAAGCTGGTATCTGATGCTTAATCTGTATTTGTATCAAGACACGATATCAGATAATATTTTGATATTTAAAAAATATTACAGGCACTAAAAACAAATAAAAAAATCAAAAGAAATTACATGGCTATTAAACCAATATGAGTAAAGCTTATAGCATAATATAACATATTTGTTACGTAATATTCTTCGAGACAAATGGGTCAAAGGGATTATGCATTATGTTTCTTCAATGCGTTATTCCATCCTAATAAACAGAGTTTTTAGAGGCCGTGTTATAAAGAGAAGCATTCGGCAAGATGATTTTTTTTCGCCATACTTCTTTATTCTATGTGCTGAAGCTATGATAGCGAAATTAAAACTGGTAGAATCCCAGAGGCAAATGACTGGGATCTCAGTAGCACGATCAAGCCAGATTGTCTCTCACCTTTTATTTGATGACGATAACATGTTTTTCTGTAAGACGAACTTAGAAGAATCAGCTACTATCCTACGTGTTCTGTCAGGCTACGAGAAAGTTTCTGGACAACGAATCAATTGTTCTAAATCTTGAATTTAATTCTGGAAAGATATTGATTTGGTCAGGAGACACAAGATTCATGAACACCTAGGAATTAAAAATCTAGGTGGTATGGATACTTACTTATGTCTCCCTAAAAGTTTAGAAGGAGCAAAAATAAAAGTTTTTGCCTTTCGTTCTGAGAAAATCAATGTTAGGATAAATCAATGGTCGGCAAAGTTTCTTTAGAAAAGAGCAAAGTATTATCTCGGCTTGAGCTCTAGTTTATGAAAGGCTTGATCAAGCAAGTAGGTAACAGAGACACTATAAGAGTCTGGTCAGATCCATGGATTTCGGACAATAATTTGCGACTGGTGATAGGCGTCACATCATACGTTCTCCCGAACCTTAGAGTTTCAGATTTGATAGACTCACATACACGATTGTGGAGAGACCTTTATTAACCAATTAGTAATTCCTAGGGATTCACATCCCACGAAGACTAATCCCATACCGATTTAGTTGGCATTTAAATAAAACATGCTTTTATACAGAAAAGTCTAGAAATTGGGCGAAAATAAATCTATCTTTGAGTACTATGGGATCTTATGGTCCAAATATACAAGATTTACAATCACAGGTCTCGAAAGTTAAGGCATCTCAGAAAATCAAGCATTTGATTTGGCAATTTTATCATGACAAATGGCAGTTAAATCAAATATCATCAAATGGAGCATTAACTGTGATCAAAGGTGCGACAAATGTGGTGCTAATGAGGAGACAGTTAACCATGTTCTGTTTGAATTCCCTCTAGCAATTCATGCATGGGCAATATCTAAGATACTTGCATGTCAAAATTTCCAGGGAGATTCTATGTTTTCCAATATTGACCATCTAATCCAGAGATTACCTAAGATAGAGAAGTATAGAAGTTTTCCATGGATTCTATGGTTCTTATGGAAGGTGAGAAATGACAAAGCTTTCTTAAATAGAGATAGGAATCCCGGGGACGTCATCCAAATAGCGGAAGCAGAGGCTAAGACTTGGGAAGAGGCTCAACAAGGGAAAGTTGGTTTCTCGGGATGTAATACTGCGGAACCACGTCATTCCTCTGAGGATACTTTTAGGCCATTAGAAGTTAATACATCATTCAATAGTTATAGATGCATTCTCGAAGTCTTCTGGAAGGATTCAGATCTTTTCACGAGATTGGGATGATATTGTTTCCCCAATGGCACAAACAGTATTAACTTGGGGCTTAGAGTATCTGACACAGCTTATCTTCCTTGCACTCAGAATTTGAAGTGCTCCTTTAGGCCACAACTTGCCTTCTTACTCTCTAGCTTTTGGAGGTCGAGTTCCTACTCGATTATTCTGAACTACTTAATATGATAGAGGAGGCTTCGGCTTGGCCAGCCTTTTCACCCTACCGGGATGACTTTTCTCAACTACAGAGTTCATTCAGATCCTACTCTATTGTTCATATCCTCCATACTCTCAACCACAAAGTTGATCATCTTGCGCGTATTGTCAGGTGGTTTTCTAGGAATCAAGTCTTCGTGAACAATGTACTCTTCTCTAAACTCTTGTGTTTCGAATATGAGTAAAGTTGACGAAAAAATAAAAATTTGTAAACCTATATAAAACATGCCATTTATTTGTTATGTAAGAATTGATACATATTTTGGTTACTTTTCTCATACGAATTTGATTTTAGAGAATCGTTTACAGATTAGATCGTATCGAAAAAACATGTAACTTACTTTTAGAAAATTCATTTATTTTGTTTTATATTTAACATTACATGTTATTAACATAAAGGAAACAATCATATGCTAAATAAATATGTCAATACACAGAAGAAGAACGTTTATTGTTTATAGAGTTTTTCTTTTTGCCGTTGTTATCGACGAAAACATATTTCAACCGTCGTTTTGTCGGGGGTTTATTTTTCTACTATATGTATCGTTCATGGTTCGTAGCTTCATCCTTGCTTCTGGTTGAAAATTTGATCGGCGACGTCAACCTCCAAAGCTCTGTCCTTCAAGAATATGACACCCTTGATGGCGTCACCACCAAGTTCTTCACTTGGTGATGAATCCAACGATTGAATACCTTATGGTAATCATTTCTTTTTCCCAAATATTTTTGGCTTCACCGAAATATATCACCAGAGAAAAAGAATCAATTCTTTCTAACAATTTATTACCATCGAGATCTTTACCTTCACAGTGATTTGGTTCTTGTGATGTTCTCTCATTCAGTCGCTGCAGGCAAGATTAGATCCATAACAATCACTATACTAGTTTCGTTCCTCGACTCCGACAAATCTAGATTTAGGGTCTCAGGCTCTAGTTCTTTATGAACTTTAGAAAGAATTCAAAATGATTACCCATATTAGAAGCCTTATAACTAGGCTAGTCTTCATTTTAGGAGAATCTAGACTTAAGTTTAATTATAAGTTCAAGACCAGTGGTTTACGACTTTTCTTTGTATTCGAACGACTTCTTTTGTTGACAAAATTTGGATTAGTTTAAGATCTATTTAAGGTTCACGAGAACAAATCTTCTATCCAAAACATCTAATGTGTTTAAGTTATTGTATCTGGATTTATTGTTTCTGTGGTTTATATATTTAGATGTGTTTAGTCTTGATATATTCTATTAATTATTTTGTTATATTGTAATATCTGATTTTTAATCTAATGAAATGAAGTTGAGTGACAAAATAAAAAATGTTTATTACACAAAATTTAAATATCATATCTCTATCTATTAAAACGGAGATACCTTTCTTTTAACAACCTCTATTTGTAAAATATTACAAAAACAATCTAACAAAAATTTAGTTCTGGTTCCTTAACTATTGCTTTTTTTTTGGAAAAAAATTTCACCTACCCCACGATCAGCAACTGCCCACGTCCCAATTTTTCCCCACCGCTTTCACCTCCACTACAATGTAACCTTTCCCTATTTTTTCCGTAAACACTACTCTATTTTGGGATTTCTTTTTTTTAATTGATGTTTCAGAAATTCTGCACTACCTCAAAACAATGGCGAATACGGAATTCAACAAGTCAGTTTATGCTTCTCCAAAACATCTTGCATTACCATCTCAATTTACTTTGTTCGCTAATTTGAAACCGTTTTGGTCTGAGTGGGTGATCAGGGCAAAAATACTGAATTCATGGCGAGCATACTCTACCAAAACTGGTGCATCTCTTGAGTTCATTCTCGGTGACGAATCTGTAAGTGAATTTATTTTTTTGTATACCGTAATAAAAGGTAATTTTTTCTTTAGCAAAATTTGGTATCAAAATTAAACTTATCAATTGTTTGTGCAGGGAGATAAAATTGGTGCTGTTGTGCGTGAGAACACTACAAGAGAACATTAGTTTAGGGACCATTTTTTACAACGTTTTTGGGACGTTGTAAAATAGGGAGGTATTTGCAACTCCCTTACGACGTTTTGAAATTACGTCGTGAATGAGTTGTAAAAGTACAACGAAAATTTACGTTGTAAACAAGTCGGTATTTTACGACTTCTTAACAACGCTTTCCCATTGCTCAAACAATTCGTTGTGAATTAGTCCCTAAGTTGCAACTCTTTTACGACCTCTATAATTTACATCGAATTAACATCGAATGTCAAAGTAGGTAAACACGTTTTTGTTGTTACGTAAAAGGTTTAAATAAAATTTAAACTTGGAGTTGTAAAGGTGTTGTTAAATTAAAAATTTCGATGTTAGGACGTCTCTATTTTACAACTCATTTAAGACTAAGTAGTTTACAACTATTTAAGGACGTAATTTCAAATTAGATATTTATGGTTAGGTACAAGTGTTGTAATTTACTCGTAATTTGCGGGAAGTTGTAAAATCATAGTTAATTTTTTGCCTATATAAGGAGGAAGGCTCTCTTCATTAATCACAACATCAAAAGACAAAAAAAAACGTGGTAGAGGGGAAAAAAACGGTTTTGTGGAAAAACCCAAAAAATGTCTTTCGGTGGAGATATATTCAAGCAATGGAAGTGGATGTATATGCATAGAGATGCTGCTGGTATTGTGACAAAGGAGTTTATGAATGGGGCAGAAATATTCATGCACCAAGCTAGTCTAACCGAAATCACAGTTGAATCGGGTAAGATGTTTAGTCCTTGTCGGAAATGCAAAAATACGAAATTTGCCCGAGTAGAAACTGTTTGGAATCATCTATTAAATAGAGGGTTTACACCGGATTATTACATATGGTTTCACCATGGTGAAGGTGATAACAGTCGTGTAAATGATGAAGCAAGTAGTAGTAATTTTAAGAATGTTGATGGTAATATAGGTGAATCAAGTAATTTGCATGATGTTGGTTATCAGAATGAGATTCTTGGGGGGGGGTGTAGAGCATGATAGGATGCATGAAATGGTCACATACGCATTTCAGGAAACTAATACTGATCAACCTATAGTTGCTGAGACACCCAATTTAGATGCAAAAAGGTTTTATGACATGCTAGATGCTGCAAACTAGCCTCTCTACGAGGGGTGTAGAGAAGGTCTGTCTAAATTATCATTAGCAGCTAGGATGATGAATATTAAAACAGAATGTAATTCATCTCAATCATGCATGAATATGTGGACTGACTTGCTCAAAGAGTATTTGCCAGAAGACAATGTTTGTGCATAATCATATTACGAGACGCATAAATTGGTCTATAGTCTTGGATTGCCGTGCGAAATCATTGATGTCTGTATAGATAATTGTATGATCTACTGGAAAGATGATGATATGTTACAAGAATGTCGGTTCTGTAACAAACCAAGATATAAGGCACAAGGGAGTGGGCGTAAGAAGGTTCCGTATCAACGGATGTGGTATTTGCCAATAACTGATAGATTGAAGAGGTTATATCAGTCGGAGAGGACAGCAGCTGCGATGAGATGGCATGCAGAGCATTCACAGACAGAAGGAGAGATTAATCATCCCTCAGATGCCAAGGCGTGGAAACATTTTAATACGGTACACAAAGATTTTGCTAGGAATATTAGGAATGTTTACCTTGCTCTATGCACCGATGGTTTTAGTCTGTTTGGAATGTCTGGCAGACAATATTCTTTGTGGCCAGTAATCCTCACGCCTTATAACCTTCCTCCGGGAATGTGCATGGAAAAAGAATTTTTATTCCTAAGTATACTTGTTCATGGTCCTAATCATCTGAAATGGTCTCTTGACGTGTTTTTGCAACCTTTGATTCATGAGCTGAAACAATTATGGACGCATGGGGTTCGAGCATATGATTGTTCTGTCCAAAAATTTTTTACGATGAAGGCGGTGCTTATGTGGACGATAAGTGACTTCCCTGCGTACGGAATGTTATCTGGTTGGACAACACATGGGAGATTGGCTTGCCCATATTGTCTTGGGAGAATAGATGCATTCCAACTGAAGCATGGTAGAAAGACTTCTTGGTTTGATTGTCATCGTCGATTTCTTCCAATTAACCATCCTTACCGAAGGAACACGACTCTATTCAGGAGTAAAGTTAAGGTAAAGGATCCCCCTCCATTGTATCTATCAGGGGAGGAAATCAAAGCAAATATGGATTATTACGGGGCTTTGGCTACTGTTCCCCGATGGGGTAATTGGCACGTTCCTAATAATATACCGGATTATTACGGACGACATCATAACTGGTATAAGAAGAGTATATTTTGGGAGCTGCCATATTGGAAAGATTTGTTGATTCGACATAATTTGGATGTGATGCACATCGAGAAGATTTTTTTTGAGAATATCATGCATACGATTTTGAATGTGGCTGGTAGGACAAAGGATAACAGGAATTCACGTTTAGACTTACCAGCTGTTTGTTCAAGGAGTGAGTTGCATATCAAAAGTGACGGCAAAATTCCATATCCGATATTTAGGTTGTCATCTGAGGCGAAAACGACATTATTCAATTGGGTGTCATCAGAGGTGAAGTTTCCTGATGGGTATGTTTCAAATCTCTCAAGATGTGTTGAGCAAGGGCAAAAGTTTACAGGAATGAAAAGTCATGATTGTCATGTGTTCATGCAACGACTACTACCATTTTCTTTGGCGGAGTTGCTTCAAAAAACTGTACATGAAGCACTTGCAGGTATTTGTTTAACATACTATAGTAATGAATATAAACATATGTATATAACTCTTATATTGTAGGTATTGGAGCTTTTTTTAGAGATTTGAGTGCACGGACAATCACAGTAGAAGGTTTGGAAAAACTTTCAACAAATATACCGCTATTGTTGTGTAACTTAGAGAAGATTTTTCCTCCTTTGTTCTTCGATGTTATGGAACATCTGCCACTGCACCTTCCTCATGAAGCACTCCTAGCAGGACCTGTTCATTTTTGATGGATGTATCCATTTGAACGTTTTATGAAAACACTTAAGGGCAAAGCAAAGAATCTGTCAAAAGTCGAAGGGTCAATTGTTGCTGGTAGCCTGACAGAAGAAACGTCGCATTTCACATCGTACTACTTTGCACCCACCGTTCACACATGGAAAAAAGCACCTAGGAGATATGATGATGGTGGTGTCGCCCAAACTTATGCAGTAGAGGGAGTTCCTAATATCTTTTCTCCAATTGGACGTCTTAGTGGCAAATTAAAAGAAGTTTGGTGAAGCAGTCCCGAAGACCGCCACGCGGCACACACATATATACTTCTGAATTGTACTGAAGTGCTTCCGTTTGAAAGGTATATATATATATTTGTATATGAATTATGTATATTTAAAGGATCCCCCACCAGTGTATTACTTTTAAACTAACGTCTTTCTATATACATGTCTTGTTTATTTGTTAGTCAGGTAAAAGAAACTATCGAAGGAATTTCAGATGCAGAAGTACTTAAGCGGAAAGATATGCACTTCACACTATGGTTGAAGGGCCAAGTAAGAGTGAATTGTATACATTAATTGTGATTACGTTGTTATTAATTTAACTAACCATATTACTAATTACGTTGTGTGCAGGTTGACTATGATGATCCATACTACCCACCATGGTTTCATGATTTGATCCAAGGTCCTATTGCTAAGATAACAACAGCACCCATGTATTTCACCAGAGGATACACATTTCACACCTTTGAGTACGGTGTAAGGCGTGCAACGACAAATTGGAGAGTATGTGTGAAAGGTGAAACCGATTTTTATGGGGTTCTACAAGAGATTATCGAAGTTGAATTTGTGGGATTAATTGGGTTTAAAACTGTGCTATTCAAATGTGACTGCTTTGATCCCGTAATCAACAGAGGTGTCCGTTACAGCAAATTTGGAGTTGTGGACGTGAATGGGAGGAGAAGATACCACAAGTTTGAGCCTTTCGTCTTAGCATCGCAAGCAGAGCAAGTTAGCTTCATTCCATATCCAAGGATCAAAGAGTCAGGCATCAATTGGTTAGTTAAAGTGAAGATCACACCTCATGGGCGAATTATAGGATGCAAAGATTTACCGTTGCAGGAAGAATCATGTTCATCGGTACAAGTGCCAGAGTAAGCTACAGAGCTAGTGGTTCTTATCGATCCGGAAAACCGAGAGTACGAGGATCTCCCTGAAGAAGATGTTGACGATGAGGAACATGACGAGTTTGCAGAAAGTGATAATCCAAGTAGTGGAAATGGTAGTAACGGTGAAGAATCTGATTGATTCTACGGTTTATAATGTAAGAACAATGTATTATGTCAATCTTTTAGCAATCAAAGTTTAATCAAACTAAGTTTTACAAATCAATAAAAAAATTATCAATCTAAGTTTTATAAATCAATCTAACATTCCGCTAAAATCAATCTAGTATGTTATATGATTTATGTGATGTATAAGCACTTAGGAAAAAATGAAATTCTTAAAAACGTCGTAAAGGAGTTGGTAGCTAGCAACGTCTTTACGACGTTTTGACCACTTGAATCTTTTGTATCCCACATTTGTAGTATGGTTTATATTGTTGATAGGATTTATATATTTATAATATTTTATAGGATTTTATATGACTTATGTGATGTATAAACACTTAGGAAAATTAAATTCTTAAAAACGTCGTAAAGGAGTTGAGAGCTAGGAACGTCGTAAAGACGTTGCTAGCTACCAACGTCCTTACGACGTTTTTTACGACGTTTTAAGCTCCCAACGTCTTTACGACGTTTTGAGCACTTGAATCTTTTGTATCCCACATTTGTAATATGGTTTATATTGTTGATAGGATTTATAATATTTATAATATTTTATAGGATTTTATATGAATTATGTGATGTATAAACACTTAAGAAAAATTAAATTCTTAAAAACGTCGTAAAGGAGTTGGGAGCTAGGAACGTCATAAACGACGTTTTACTCTATTATATATACATATTACATACATATTATATACATACTATATACATATTATATACATATAAATTATATATCTTATAATATATAAATCGTATACAATCACAAATTATTAAAGAAGGTCGTAAACGAGTCGGGAGCCAGAAACGTCGTAAAGACGTTGCTAGCTGCCAACGTCTTTACAACGTTCTTTTCTCCCAACGTCTTTACAACGTTTTGCTCTATACCGTTACACGCCTTTGAATGTACCTTAATGTCTCAATGAATTGTACCGTAACGGTACATTGAACCCACATTTGGCAACGTCTTTACATCGAATACGTTGTAAATTCGACCCTAATTTTACAACTCTTTAACAACGTTTTCTGAATTTCCAACTCTTTTACAACTCCATATATTCCCTATAAATATAACACAAATTTTTGCAACATCATTCCATCATTCCCCAATCTACAATCTCTCTCTAAGGTATCCTCTCTCCCTTCTCTCTACAAATTTTTTTTTGCAAATTTAGGATTTAGAATAATGTAGGTTGTTTAGAAATTATGTAGTAGATACGGAATTTAAACTTTAGAGTTTATATATTATTTAGTAGTTTCGAATGTCTAATTTATGGAAGATCCTTTTGTAGGTACAAATTATGACACCCCGTAAGCATACACGCCGTGTCCATTACAGTGACATGTTGCACGACACCGCATCCTCATCTACTTCCTCGGCTGTGCCAGAGACGCAGTCACATCATCAGAGTCATACACCACCGCATAGTTCCCCAGCACCATAAGTGGCTGTAGATCCCCCTCCGACGAATGTTGTGGTCCATCCAGACCTTCTGGTGCTGCCAGATGCACCTTACGCGCAGAACCGGATTGAGGATATTCTCGTGGCACCAAACCGCAAGAATTTGCCGCATCTACACATCGATCGTCCTACTGGAACCTATTGGTACTTATTTTACATACTTAATTTAAACATTTATAATTAAATAACTAATAATATATATTAAAACAATTTCAGGTTCGGTATTGATAGCAAAGTGGGACGAAGCATCACAGAATGTATCAAAAGCTATTTCGTGGAGGCGACTCCAAATTGGAAATCAACACCACATTACATTCGCATAACGTGGTTCAAGATTTTTGCGGTAAATGTTTTTTTAACATTAATTTTTTTATACTCAACATACTATAATATATAATAATAAATTAATCAATTACGTTAATTACTAGCAACGTTGGAATTGGGAAGTCTCTATCAACGAGACTGTTCGACATGAATTCAATCGCAAAGCCATGAAACGACTTATTAACACAGTCTCGGACTGGAAAACCGAGTGGGAGGTGAAGGGAGATGACGGGAAACCCTCATTCACGACCAACACTTGTTGGGATGGACTGAAGAGTTACTGGGTAGACCCTGTAGCTGTGAGGAGAGCTGCTCAGTGCTCCGCCTCCCGGAAGACGATTGACCCTGACGGTTTGCCAGTCGCAATGCCGCACACTGCGGACCAAATGCCTTTTGGTGGAGTGGCAATACAAATCATAAGTACTTTTTAAAATAAATTTTTCCATTTATAATATTTATTAACATAAATTAATATTTAATTTAAAATTTTTTTATTAGACGGAAAAAACTGGACAGATTCCTATGCTTCCGGAACTCTATGCCGCAACCCATAAGAAGAAATCTGGCGTCTTCGTCGATCCACGTTGTGAGCTACTACATAGCCAGGTTGAAGCTGCTGTTCAGGAGCGTCAAACGCAGCTTTCCCAGGAATCCACCGACGGTACTCGAGTCCAATTGAGTGCTCCGGAGATCAACGCAATTTATAAACAGGTATTAAATTAAATACTTTAATTTAAATAATATATTTTCCCTGACAAATCTTTTTTATAGATCGCTCCAACTAAAAAGGGACGGATTATTGGCATAGGATCCGCCCAAGATGTCCAGGGAGTCACTTCTAACTGGATAGGCGAAAACTCACTCCATACTCAGTTGCAGGAATCTCGTGCGGAAATTGCATCGCTAAAGCAAACGACGGATGAGAAATTCGCAGCCATGGAATCCATGATGGATATTTTGGTCGCGGGCAATCCACATGCATCTGCAGCTTTGGAGCTTAGACGTCGCAACCTCGGGATTAGGCCTACCAAGAATGTCGAGGTCGATTTGAACGAGCGGTTAGCTGAAGATCAGGACGACCGTAGCTCTGACATGTTCGACGAATTTCTCCGTTAAATTTTGTAAAAATATTTTGTAATTTGTAATTAAATTTTGTAAAAATATTTTAATTTTATATTTTAGTTTTATATTATAATTTTAATTTATTCATTTCATATTTTTATTTAAATACAAAAAATTAAATTTCACATTTTAATAAAAATAAATCAGAAATTTTAGTCCCTAATTCAATGTAAAATCTTCGTCATTAAGTAGTTGTAAACAATTTCGTCTTTAAAAGTTGTAAAGTTTTCATCTTTAGTTAGTTGTAAAGTTTTCGACTTTAATACGTTGTAACACATTTCGACTTTAAGACGTTGTAAAAGATTTCGAATCTACTTAGTTGTAAACTAAATGTTGTAAGTTAGTTGTTAAGTTTACAACTAAGTAACAACGTTTAGTTTGGCATCGAATTTAAAACTCCCACTTTATGTTACGATGTTTTTACAACTTCTTGTTTACGACGTTTTAACAACGTAATTTCTGTGTTGTTAAATGTTACAACGTTTTTACAACGTTTTGTGCCTTACGACTTGAAAGACACGACGTACCACGTGGTGTCCCTAATGCGTTGTAAACAGTCTTTACAACTCTTTAGGGACGAATTTTGGAGTTGTAATTGCTGTGTTCTCTTGTAGTGGAAATATATGAAGAAATTCACAAATTTAGTTCTGGTTGGCAAGTGGAAGGTTATCAAAAATTTTAATGTGGCTAAAAATTACTCGCAAATCAAGCCATATGAGAATGAGTACATGATCGGTTCCCACTACATGACAACTATAGTTGATTGTGATCCTGTGACAGATGATTCGTTTATTCGTCTTGCAACTTTTGATTATGTTCTTGGTTAGAAGACTACAACAAGAGTGCTACTCGGTGAGTTATTTTGTTGCTTTTGTGTTATTTATAGTACTTCAAATCACTCATTACAACCACTTGAAACTATTTATTTGCAGATGTTGTTGGTCTTTACAGGATTTTTGACATGGAGCTTATCGATGTTTGTGGGAAACGAGCTCCAAAGATTGATTTTGAACTGAAGAACAATATGTGAGTAACATATTATCTGGATAATAGTAATTGTGATGTTCTTATCAAACTTACTTTTCCTTGGTTTGAAGTTTGTGTGTAGGGATCAAATTATCAATTGCACAATCTGGGGTTCTTATGCTGAGCATATTCACAATGCTTACCTTAATGTTGGTAATGAAAATGTGTACTGCTTGATAATGTTTGGAAAGATTAATGTGTGGAGAGGTATGTTAAATAATAACTTTGTCTTATCATCTATAATGTACTTGCATTATCATATTTTTAGTAAACATATATCTTATCCATTTTAACATGATATAAGAGACATCAGAAGAATTTGTAATTCTTTTGATGCTTCTATTGCATGCACAGATCAAACAGTTGCTGAAATTAAGTCATTCATCGATCTGTAAAGTCTCATCCTATATAGCTCTTCAACCCATTTACTCTCATTATTTATTTTTGTGATATCTGCTGCAGATACATTGCAGTTTTCCTAAGAGATATTGTTTGTCTTACACCAATAGAAAAAAGGTATGGACGACGACAACAAGTTTCTGATACACCAGATAAGTATCTTGAGTTTCCTATGAAGTGTGTACAAGAGCTCCTTGAAATGGATGAAGTCTGTAAAGTTAACATGTTATTATCATGTGTTTTTGGTTTTAAAATCCAAACTGCTTTCTAAGTTGACCACTTACTTTACCATTTCCTAATTTTTTATAATACAATCAGGTTTGAAAATGTCTTCTTCTGTGTTCTATAACTGGCATTCAAACATACCTTGGTTGGTATTACTTTGGGTGTAAAAAATGCAACAAAAAAGTGTTAAACGAGACCCCTCTTGACTTAAATGAAGTCTCATATATCCTAAAACCAAAATTCTACTGTGAGAAATGAAAAGAGTATGTGAAATCTGTTTCTGCAAGGTATCTAACTATCTTGCAATGCCACATATACAAAAATTTTACCGTATATAAATGTAACATTTGAGACGTGCAGGTATAAGCTTCACATTTCCGTAAAAGATGACAATGGTGATGCTAAAATGTTGTTATTTGATTCACATGCTGCAGTTCTGTTTGGGCAAAGTGCATATTCAATTCTTGGTGGTTTTTTTGAGGAGGTAATAAAACTATAATTTGTATATTGTAATAATCCATGTCATGTTTATCAGATGTAACCATAAGATATTTTATTTCACTTTATAGATAGAAGATCTGGTGACTTGCCCGAACCTATTGTTAACATTAAAGGAAAAACAGTTTTGTTTCTTATATCTGTGGATGCAAGAAATTTATCTAGACAAGATGACACGTATAAGGTTGCAAAGATATGGAGCGGTGATGAGATAGTTAATATCATGAAGACTGAAACACAAGAAATTATGCCGGAACAAGTTTGTTTTAATCATTTCTCAACATTTATAATATATAAACATGTCTATCTCTGCAATTTAATTTGATTGCATTCCTCACAACAAGTTTTGATGCTTACGGACAGTGGTGATATCTCTGACTCTACAGACTTTACCTCAACTACGCCAATATCTAAACGTAAACAGTCAGAAATGATTGTAACTGACGAGGAATCATCTACAAAAGACAACACCAACAATGAAACATGTATTGTCGATGAAGACATAAAGTTGAATGAAAAAACGTTGATGATGTTGATAGGATTGATTTTGGTAGTGATATACACGCATTTTAACATATTTTTGGAGCCATTTTTAGTTCACTTTTCATACATATATGTTACATTTATGTTATATTCGAGTCATCTGTAGTTTGTACGCGCATGTTACATTTGCATAGCATACACATTGCATTTGGGGTTATTTTCAAGAAGTTTGGACTCATATTGACACTCAACGGTCACTTACCCAGTGGGACTCGGGTTGGAACTCAATGGTAACTCATCCAGTGGGACTCGGATTGGCACTCAACGGTAACTCACCAAGTGGGACTCGGATGGCGTGTGGAACCACCTTTGACAGGGCGAGTCCATTAAACCTTTGACAGGCCGAGTCCACTTCACCTTTGACATGCCGAGTCCAGTTTACCTTTGACGTGTGGAGTCCACTTCACTTTTGACGTGTCGAGTCCACTTCACTTTTGACGGGCTGAGTCCAATGCACCTTTGACGGCCTAATGACTCGACTCGGCCCACGAAGTCGAGTCAACTATCTTTCTTAGTTTTTCTTCGTTTTTACTTTTTAGGTTTAATGGAGGGGGATTAGTATAAATACCTCCGTAGTGTTACAAAGAAAAAGGACGCTTGAACACTGTTTCAAAACCCTTCCAGCTTTTCATTATTGTAATTCAAGAACAAGAATTCTACTTTCGTTTTATGATCTTTTGAATTTAGTTTCAATTTGCTTTGAATCTAAGTTTACTTTCTGAATATTATTATTATGTCTTCTACCTTGATTGTTATCTTAATTGTTTCACCCATGAAGTCTGAGTAGTCAACTTAGGGTTCTTGAGGGAACGAAGTAGATCAGCGTGGACGTTAAAGTTGTCTAAGTCGATTAAGAGTAGAATAATATAATCTCTTTTGTTTTGGTGTTGTGAATGCATGTTTCTTTCTGATCAATTGAAACATGATTTTAGATGTTTAACTTCCGACGGGTGTGCTGATTGTCTAAGGTGTTAATTGTCTAAGGTGTTTATTAGGCTAGTTTAAATTGTTGCTTCACGCTAGTTAGGTTGTTAAATGCTTATGATGATAAGGTCGGTTGATAGTTTATTTAAGGCTGTTTACCACAAGAGTGGACTTAGTAGTTATGAGTTTATTGCCTAGAGATCCGCTCTGTTTGAGTTTGTTAAGCGATTTAATTATTTTAAGTGAAAAGCTAATCCGTGATCTCCACCCCTTAAGAAACTCTTTCTCTTATTTATTGCTTACACTTGACTTTTGCTTTTTACTGCACTTTGTCACGCTATTTGCTCTTTACTGCACTTGCCACGCTGTGTGCTCTTTACTGCACTTTGTTCTGCCATTTACTTTCCACTTCACTTTGTCCCGTTGTTTACTTTTCACTTTTAATTTCATTTCCCGTTGTCTAAATTGCTCACTTAGGTTGATAGATAACAAACCACTGAATTGATCTGCCTTGAATTAGAGTAGTCTATCACATTCTAATTGCTAGTTACACTCCTACTTGGATTGACACATATGGTACTACATGGACATCAATATAATAGGATTTGAAAAACAGTGAAAAATCTTGTTATCAAATTGGCGCCGTTGCCAACTGGGTTTTTGTTAGCTACATTTAGAATCTTAGATTTCTGAGATCAAGTTCTTTTTCTCCCACGTTACTCACTCACTTCTGGTTCTGTCTCATGTGACTTTGAAACTCTGCTATTCAACTCTACCTTACCACTTGAGTTGAGCTCACTTGTTGCATGCATACACGCTCCAAAGGCAGTCGTAACCTTCTCAGTTTCAAAGACAATATCGACAGACTCCCACGTCAGTTGGAAAAGCAGAGAAACTGTATCCACTCTGATCTCGACAACATCATGTTAATGGATCACCCAACCGGATCAAATACACAACATCTCCCCCAAGATATGCCAACAATGGGACCTCACAAGAGGAGGCCTCGAATGATTGGGGCTGGTGATGCGCCTAGCACACACACACTGCGACATGGAATTGTACCTCCTTCCATACCTAACAACAATTTTGAGATTAAAAGCGGTACAATTACCATGATTCAGAACAACAAATTTCACAGATTATCAGCTGAAGATCCCCTTGACCATCTAGATGAATCTGAAAGACTTTGTGACACAGTTAAAATCAATGGCGTCAGCGAGGATGCCTTGAAACTTTAGTTGTTTCCGTTTTCATTGGGAGACAAAGCACGACTCTGGAAAAAGCACATACCTACAGGCACAATCACTTCATGGGATGAGTGTAAGCGAGCTTTTCTTACAAAGTACTTCTTCACGTCAAGGACTGCAAAACTCCGCAATGAAATTCCCAGCTTTGCACAAAAGAACGGCGAATCATTTTCTGAAGCTTGGGAACTGTTCAAAATGTACCAGTCTCAATGTCCTCATCATGGCTTTACCACCGAGTCTCTACTCAGCACACTCTACAGTGGCGTTCATCCGAAGATGCGTATGCTCCTCGACACATCAAGCAATGGGAACTTTTCCAACAAGGATATTGAAGACGGTTGGGAGCTAGGGGAGACTTTAGCTCATGCAAATGGTCAATACAACGAAGAATACGATAAAACTGTGCGAGGTACAGTACACTCAGACCCCATAAGCAGAAAAGAAATCAACGCACTGAATACAAAATTGGACAGACTGCTATTAGTATATCAGAAACCAGTCAACCAGATGTGTCAAGAAGAACTCGAGTACGAGGAGGATGAACAGACTGAAGAACTCATCTATGATCAGAACCAGGGCAATAGATACAAACCCTACAACAATTATAACGTGGCTAACCCATAAGACCAAGTCTACCCACCCAAGCAACAACACACCCAACCCAAACCTTACATCCCTAAGCAGCAATACCCCCAAAGTTATCATCCAAGTCAGCCGGTACCCCCAAGATACGAACCTCCAACTCCAAATGTTCCTCAACAGACGCCAGAAGTCATGGATATTCTGCAATAAATACTAAATGGTCAGACAGCAACTGCAACAGAATTCACAAAGAAATTCGCTGAAGTACACTAAAAAATTGATGCATCACATCATGACCTCACTTGTAAGTTTGAAATGTTGAATGCGAGACTCAGGTATCTTGAAAGTCAACAAACACCATCCTCTATGAAGAACTCTGGACAACTACCATAAAAGACCATTCAAAATAAAAAAGAATACACTGCCCAATCTATTACATTGAGGAGTGACAAAGAACTTTCTCAATGTGCAGGAAATGATACATCCACTGAGGACAATGTGGTTGAGGAGGGAGAGGAGAACCTCATCAATGATAAGCCTGAAAAATCAACACCAGAAATTCAACTTGACCCTCCAACTCGAGTTAACCCTAGTCAAGTGCAACAGATTTCTCCACTGTCAGCAGAGAAAGTCTCTCCAAAAATTCAACTCGACAACGACACTCGAATGCCACCATTTGCTGCATAAAAACAGTCAACTCCACTGGAAACGGTGAAACAGTTTGTACCTCCGGCTTATAAATCGTAATTTCCTTCCACAAAGATGCAAAAAGGAGGTTGCTGAGAAGTACAAAGCACTTTTTGACAAGAAAATTCAAGGCATTGAGCTCAAGGTCCCCATATTGGACGCTTTTATGTTGATGCCTCCTTACTAGAACTTCCTTAAAGATGCGATTAAGAAGAGAACTAAGGAAGTAGAGAGTATAGGAGTATAGACACATAAGTGATGTGCCATCACATAGAGGAGGGTAGTGCAAGAGAAATTAGAGGACCCTGGGACATTCACTTTACCATGCACATTGGGTCACTTAACCTTCAACAAATGTCTATGTGATCTTGGAGCTTCAATCAGCCTAATGCCACTATCTCTCGCTAAAAGGTTAGGATTCAACAACTACAAGCCTTGTAAGCTCTCTTTGATCGTAGCTGATAGGTCTACTCGATTGCCATATGGTTTGTTGGAGGATCTGCCAATTAAGATTGACAACGTGGAAGTTCCCACAGACTTTGTGGTATTGGATATGGATGAAGAACCACAAGATCCACTACTCCTTGGTAGACCCTTTTTAGCCTCAGCTGGTGCAGTAATTGATGTGCGAAGTGGAACAATCCAGCTTAACCTTGGGAAATACCTCAAAATGAAATTTGATATTAATGAGGGAAAACGGAGACCAACTATTAAAGGACAAAGCTTCTCAATTGAGGGATTGGACTATATGGACGTCAAACCTCTTAAGCTCCCTCAGATTGTATTGGTTAAGAGTGGCAAAACTGGTGGGTATTGGAGGAGACCCCCCATGTATGAGGAGGTTGTTGACAGGAGATGCCTTTAATCTCTGTTTACTTGCAATGAGGACTGCACAATCACCTCGTAAGGAGATATGCAAGATCCTCAAATTGGACCTTGGACCTGATATAATTCTGCAACCCAATGGATTTGTGGATGGAGTAACTGAGTACATGGTGAAGAGCAGCACATGTCCCAAACCGTTTCTAAAGTCAAGCAGCTTCTCTTCCCAACAAAATCCAAATCAGTATGCTCAAGACCATTTAGCGTCAAAAAGGTTATGCCTTGTGGAGCAATCACTTTGCTTAGCAATAACAGAGATGATCTTCCAATGAATGGGGAGAAATTCAAGTTGTACATGGTTAATGGAACCACTTCGTGGGGGACTTCAACTCCTCTCTCTGAATCGCCCCAAGTCTAGTGGGGGTGAGAAATCCAGTTTAGTGACTATAAACAAGCACACTTGAGATGCAATCCCATGATATCCTTTGTAAATATATTAGATTGTGTTTTAACAAATTTCCTTGTTTTGTTGGTTTTTGATTTTAACTTCCAAGAAGCTAGTAAACTCGACATGCTCACCAAGTTAAAGAGACGATGCAAAAAAAAGAAAGAACACAACTCCACTCGAGTCCGCTCCTCATGCCGTGAAACAACTCGAATCCGCTCCTCACGCACTGACACAACTCGAGTCCGCTCTTCACGCCGTGACGCCACTTGAGTGCGCTCCTCACGCCATGACACCACTGGAGTCTGTTCATCAAGCTGTGACGCCACTTGAGTCTGCTCTTCATGCCATGATTCCACTCGAGTTCACTCCTCACACCGTGACGCCACTCGAGTCCGCTCCTCACGTTGTGACCCCACTTGAGTTCATACTCGAGTTCCCACAACGCCATCACCTCACTCGGCGGCTCCTCACGCCACTCGAGTACTCACCTGAGTCACTTGCACACCACGACACCAACCTAGATGACAATCCCACTAGATGGAATCTCTCCTAGTAAGGTAAATGACTCCAAATCTCATTGTATATACATTTACATTAATTAGTCTAGGATTATCTTTCCGACTTTGATTACACAGGGGACTATGTTGTTTAAGTTTGGGGGAGACTCCTAATTGTTATTAACATGTTTTCTGTGTTTCTTAGTTTTAATCATGCATCTCACTTAAGGCATAGAAAATTCATAAAATTTTGAAAAATTCTAAAAATGCATCATTCAAAAAGAGAGTGTTCATGTAGTTGTACTGCATTCACATAGGATTGAGTCTAGAGTTTTGGGAATCATTTTGTTAATTATAAACATTCTTGCTAGGTTGATTGGCTAGTAACCATAGTGAACTATTGGACCTGCGGTTTTTTCCCTTTTGAAACCGAATTGGTAGATCATTCGCCTTTGAAATTCGTGCTTATGCTGTGTCTCGAAAGGATCTGGTTTGTTTCCTCTTAAATTGAATTTAATTTTGCCAAATTAGGGACTTGAGATGCATTTAGTTTGATCCTTCCTTGAGCTTAGGCTGTCAACTAGAAACAATAGAACGAAAATAACTCTGCTCACATAATGAGGTCTAAGGTGAACGGGGACTATGCGTAAACCCGTACTTTCTTGTGTTCATTGATAAAACCAATATGATATTGCCTAAGGTGAACGGGGACTGTGCGTAAACCCGTACTTTTTCGTGTTCATTGGGAAAGCTAAGATATTGATGCCCAAGGTGAATTAGGGCTGTGCGTAAACCCGTACTTCCTTGCATTCATTGATAAAGCTGGAGCAAAAATCATGAGTTTGAGCAAAAACTGAATCTAAATAAATAATGATAAATGTACTGAAGCAATTAAGTCTTGCTACACTTTTGGAAGTTGTATCAATAGAACTATCATCAATAACCCCTCTTGAGGCCTGGACCTTTAAAAATAGGAATCAAATTTGTGTTTCTTAGAGTCCAGCTAAGTATTAGAGATATTTGGTTAAGATGCCAAGTTTTGACGAGAGTAGATTATGTTTTTACAATGGAATAGGGGTTCACTTGTGGATTACAGTTTCTTTGGCATGGTAGGTTGTTTATTTGAAGCAAGATGTTCCCTTTGTAATTAACCTCTCTTCCCTTTTAGCTCTATGCGTTTGCTTGAGGGCAAGCAAAGTCTAAGTTTGGGGGATTTGATATTTACGCATTTTAACATATTTTAGGAGCCATTTTTAGTTTACTTTTTACAATATATGTTGCATTTATGTTATATTCAAGTCATATGTAGTTTGTACGCACATGTTACATTTGCATAGCATACACATTGCATTTGGAGTTATTTTCAGGAAGTTTGGACTCAGATTGGCACTCTCACTCACCCAGTGGGACTCAAATTGACACTCAACGGTAACTCACCCAGTAGGACTCGGATTGGCACTCAACAGTAACTCAGCCAGTGGGACTCGGATGGCGTGTGGAACAACCTTTGACGGGGCGAGTCCACTACACCTTTGACGGGCCGAGTCCACTTCACCTTTGACATGCAGAGTCCACTTCACCTTTTACGTGTCGAGTCCACTTCACTTTTGATGGGCTGAGTCCACTACACCTTTGACGGCCCAATGACTCGACTCGGCCCACCAAGTCGATCAACTATCTTTCTTAGTTTTTCTTCGTTTTTACTTTTTAGCTTTAACGGAGGGATTAGTATAAATACTCCCATAGTGTTACAAAGAAAAAGGACGCTTGAACACTGTTTCAGAACCCTTCATAACAAGATTCTACTTTCGTTTATGATCTTTTGAATTTAGTTTCAGTTTGTTTTTATTCTAAGTTTACTTTCTGAATTTTATTATTATGTTTTCCACTTTGATTGTTATCTTAATTGTTTCAGTCTGAGTAGTTAATTTAGAATTCTTGAGGGAACAGACTAGATCATCGTGGAACTTAAAGTTATCTAAGTCGCTTAAGAGTAGAATAATATGATCTCTTTTGTTTTGGTGTTGTTAATGCTTGTTCCTTTCTGATCAATTGAAACATGATTTTAGATGTTTAACTCCCGACGGGTGTGTTGAACTATCTGACTTAACCGTCTCAAAAATCTACAATCTTAGCCTAAGGGATTAGTTGTCTAATGTGTTTATTAGGCTCGTTTAAACTGTTGCTTCACGCTAGTTAGGTTGTTAAACGCTTATGATGATAAAGTCGGTTGATAGCTTTGCTAAGGCTGTTTACCACGAGAGTGGACTCAGTAGTTATGAGTTTATTGCCTAGAGTTCCGCTCTGTTTGAGTTTGTTAAGCGATTTAGTGATTTTAAGCGAAACGCTGATCCGTGATCTCCGCCCCTTAAGAAACCCAATCTCTTATTTATTGCTTACACTTGACTTTTTCTTTTTACTGCACTTTGTCATGATATTTGCTCTTTACTGCACTTGCCATGCTGTGTGCTCTTTACTGCACTTTGTTCTGCCGTTTACTTTCCACTTCACTTTGTTCCGTTGTTTACTTTTCATTTTTACTTTCATTTCCCGTTGTCTAAATTGCTCACTTATGTTAATAGATAACAAACCACTGAATTTATCTGGCTTGAATTAGAGTAGTCCATCACATTCTAATTGTTAGTTACACTCCCATTTAGATTGACAACTATTGTACTACATCGACATCAGTATAATAGGATTTGTAAAACATTGAAAAATCTTGTTATTAGGTATCATAACAATGGCTGAGCTTAAAGGCAACATAGAAACTAAGAGACTCAAGTTTGATCCCAAGAAGGTTAAAAAGGAGAAGTTTGATAAAATTAAGTAGTCAAAAAGTGTTTTGTTGTCATGTTTGTGCCCTTTATCATTTTTAGTTTGTTAGTTTAAATACTTAGTTGTATCATAATTTATGATGTTTCATTATGTTAAGTTTGGTTGTCAATTATACAATTCTATGTTTAAGTATGTTAACTTAAATTTTTAAATTTTAACAAATGTTATTGGTTTGGTAATTTGTTCATTTTTAACTAACATAGAATTGTATAATTGAAAAAGGAGAAAAATTTGTTCAAACTTTAACATCTCTTGAATTTATTCACTGCAAACTCTCTTAGAGTTTATGTCTTCACATTTACAATCTATGACAGACAAACTAAAGTTTCAAGCGATGTCTACATAATTACCTAAGTATAACTCTTTACTTTCCGTTAATTACATTCGTTTGTATGTTGTGAAACTAAGAAATTGTGTGTGGATCGAGAAGTGTGAAATTTTGACCAGATCGGGAAAGTCCTCCTTTGGCTCTGTGTGTATCGTTATTTGATTTTGTGAAGGCGGTGACATGTATAATGATTTCTCACCTAAAAGTTATTCACAAACATGTTTATATGTTTATAAAAATTTGGCTATTAATTTCTAACTGAATGTTGCAGGAAAGAGACCATAAAAAGAGCATATGGTGTTCATTTTCCTGAAGAGGTTTGTTTTGTTCTCCATCTTTTCATTGCTATATCTTCACTTTTTACAATCTATGAGTGGCTTTATATTTGAACAATTATACAAATTGTTCATTCTTAACTAACAAAATTGTATAATCAGTTTGTGTTTGAGGTTATACTTATAACCATGGAGTACTATTTTATTCACATTTTGCAAAATTAAACATAGATTTTTTCGTAATGTTGTTTCATCGATCTCCATAGCTATTAGATACACTTAAACATGTTATTTTAGTACAACGTTACTATTTAAAACATAATTTTTAAAGAAGATAATTTGTTATAATTTAATAACCAAACAACATAGTTTATAGTGAAAGGTACAGAAAAACAAACTGTAAATGTAAACAAACAAGACATGATGTCTACGTCAAGTAATACCCACAAAATCCATGTTTGATTTCATAGTACCATAGACAATTGAGACAAGCTGCGTTTGATTTCATATCTGGAAATGCACCAAAATTATGCCAAATATTATCAACTAAAAGGAATTTTTGGGTCTGTCCATTGTAGTCACATGTCTCCTTGACGGAATTTTTGCGCAACACCCTTATAACAAAGTATGTTCCCAGATACAGATGTATGTGGATTTGCCAACTGAATTTTCAAAGATCTTTTACGGTATCAGAAATCATTGGCATCAAAAATGATCTCATAATATCAAAACCTGTTCTCTTCGATTCACCACCCAAGCAGATGAGAATGGTCCCATACACATATTGAGCGTCACGACATTTGGCGTCAGCAGCTTCCTTCAACAATTTGAGGCCTTCAACTCTATTATTGTCTGCTAAATATTTTAGAATTCCTATACGATACAAGGCCTCAGGATTTCTTGCCACTATCAAATTATTGTATTTTTGATAAATTACCCTATTGGCGTCCCCATTTGATTTGAATTTGACATCCTCAATAGAAACTTCCCAGAGAACTTCATTGTCATCACATATTTTCTTGAAAACCTTGCAAACACATCGCAAGGGAAAAAAGTTAAATATTGATGAAGCCGCACACAAAGCCACTATTTTAAGAAGTAAATCCTCTGATAACAAAAAAAGTTAATGGTGTTTTATGTGTAGTTTTATGATTTTTTGACATCATTTTTGAAGATACAAAGCAGAGTGATGGGAATTAACAAATAATGAAGATGAAGCGTTTATTTGAGCATTTAAAAGAGGCCAAAGGCGGTTATTCGCCCACTATCATTTAATTTCGTTTTAATTTTACCCACATTTATTGTTATAGATACAATTGCTTTATTTATGTATTTTTAATCATATTGTTTAAAAAATATTAATTACTGACTAATAATAGATGTCAGCACCATTGTAGATTTATTTAATACAACAATTGACAATTTTTTATTATATATTTATTTTGTTAGTTAAATTCCTTTGTTTGACACAAAACCATAGTACAAAACTAATTATTGGATAAAGAGTTTCTTGAAATAGGTGATACATATAGTACAAATTAATTAACTTACAAAATCAATTTAGAAACAAAGTAATCTTATTCATTTTATTTTGTAAATCTGTTGTACGTTTTCATAATATCAGATACATATTATAGCTTTGAAGACATGAATATGATTGTTCCTCTCAAGAAACAAAATTAGATATTGAGTCTCAAGAAAATGAATCAATATAGAAGATGATGACGTCAACCAGAATACTATTGAAGATGTTGTGTTGAGACTACAAATACTACTAAAGATTAAGGAAAGGTTAAGACAAAAGTTTGGACAACAAACATCAAATAATCACACCCATAATCAACGGTCTTCTTTCACAAGAACAAAAAAAGAAAAGAGAATACCTACAAAGAAAGGTTTACATATTAATATTTTTATCTTTTTATAATTAGTGAATTCTATGAAAACAAAAATCATTCATGTTTTGATTGTTATTATCATTGACACAGGTTATATTGATGATGGTGATCTAGTATTTAGTTGTGAATATTGTGGGGCTATATCTTGGTATGCACAATGACTCAACAAAAGAAAAAGATCTCGAAATCCAGTATACAGTGGTTGTTATATGCAAGGACAGGTTCACTTACCATTACTAAAGGATTCTCCAGAATTATTGTGGGTTTTACTGACAAATGATGATGAAATCTCTAGACATTTTTGAGAAAACATTAGAGCATATAACATGTTGTTTGCATTTACTTCTATTGGAGGTAAAGTAGACCGATCATTGCCTAGTGGACGTGGCCCTAAAATGTTTACTTTGCAAGGGAAAAATTACCATATAATGGGTTCTTTAAAACCTAAACCCGGGTGATTATGAAAAGTTTCAGTAGCTGTACATAGTTGACACTGAGAATGAGATCCAAAACATACTTGAGATAATGAGGTGTGTTTTGTGTGCATTAATTATTGTTTATGTAAATACCTTTGCATTC
>JAKUCM010000268.1:0-23917 GCA_023374145.1 Lepidium sativum | reverse complement strand
TATGAGAATGTTGCGGTGTTTACGAAGGAATGCCTAGCCGGTGCTGGTTGCTGCTGTCTCTCACGATCCATTGATACAGAGGCTCGCCTTGGATGAACAGTCATTGGTGATTGTCCTCCACCTCTTTCTAAAGCAGCTACCCTTCTACTCAGCTCCTTATTCTCCCGTCGTCTAGTCTCATCACTAGCAGTCAAATTTTTGACTCTTTTCATGAGCCATTTGTTCATGTTTTGAAGCAAGCTGATGTGCTTGTGTGCTTCTTTCATTGGGGCTCCCTGACGTGGTGGCATGGTGAACTCCTTGAAACAGTAGGCTTCAGGGTCCACCTCGTCACTGTCGGTAGGGGATGAAGGTGGTGGAGCACCGTTGGGATCATATAAAGCTTCCAATGGTGGGTTGAAGTCTGTGTTCCTCTCCATCCTTATCGATGTGTATTTCCTGTTCGGCAACAATAAAAAAGCGTTTGGTCTAAGCAGGTGATGAAAAGAGTAGACATGCTTACCTTGTACCTCGGCGGTGGATAGGAACTGACATCTCCGCAGATGGTCGATGTTCATGAACCGAGGATCCACCCATTCCGCTTCATTGATGGGTACTCCACACCTTTCTAGAATACAAGTAACGATTCCTCCAATGGTGATTTTGCCATCACGTCCACCAGTTCTGTTATCTCTCGCCCAATTGTGGTATGTGACAAGCTGGTTAGCGAACTGGATTGTCAGACCTGCTTCGTTTCTGTCTCCAATTATTGGGGAACCATCACTCCTTGTCCCAACGATGTCATTGAGTGCAGTCACCAGCATTTCCATCTCCCCAAGATTGATAGTACATGTAGTAAAGCGTGAGAAGAAAGTATTTACAAGGATCATGCGAAAGTACCTCAAAGCTCGATTCCGAATCAGTGATGCCTTCGATCGAGCTGACGAAAACCTGCTCCTTGTTGAGGCTGTAGAGCGCCATAGATCATCTAGTTCGGCTCTGTCAAAATCCGGTCCATAACTCTCAGACTCAACCCTTGGAAACTGGAACAACTCTCAGAGAGCTCTGAAAGTAAAACGGTAGTCCCAGCCCCTAATTGTGAAGATGAGGTACCCGCCACCTTGTCTTTCCTGAAAACGCACATTGTCTGCATCATAAAGAACGATCTGGACAGTAGCTAGGAATTGCATGGTTTCCTCCTTGTATGCATGTTCTGGGTGAGACACAAACGTGGACAGTCTACAGTTCTGGAGCATCAGGTCCACGTCCCTAGTCAATCCCATCGCAGTCAATGCTTCCTTCCATGGGTACCGGGTACCTACGAAATCCATCTGTCGTAGGTCATTGAGGGCTCTTTTTACGTTATGCTTATTCTTCATCTCTTTCTCCCTCATTCCAGCCAGGATGATCTTCCTTGCTTCCTCAGCTTCTTGATCTCCATACCCTGCTTCTTCGAGTGTCTCAAACACGAGATCAGCCTCCATGTCTTCTTCTGCATCCTCCTCACGTCCCAGCTCCGGATCATCTTCATCCATGTATTCCCTCTCTTCCCCTGACTCACTCTCTGATTGGATCACTAACCTTCTTCGCTCCTTTTTGTCTGGTTTGCTCCTAGAAGATTCTCCTTGCTGAGGTTGCTTTTTGGATCGAGCATTGTTCTTGGCTCTGAGTCGGAGGAGACTAGCATGGTTGGTTTTCCGTTCAGACATGGTATTAATTCGCCGGAAAAAGGAAGGAGAAGTGACACTCGAGCTTGACACTCGAGCAGTAGAGGTCGAGTGTCACGAATGTTCTGAGGGATGAGCAGTGGTTGATCGAACTGAACCCTTGAGACCTCCTGCACTAGATTTCACAAGAAAGCTTCTGCAAAAGAGAGAAAATCTAGAGAGAGTTCTTAGTGAGAGAATGGGTTTTTGTGTAAATGAGAAAGGAGAGGGTTCTCCTCTTTATATAGGGGAGGAGAGATAAGGGGAAATCTTTTTGAAATTTCAAATTTGAATGTGAATCAAATCAAATCTTTTAAATTAAATATATAAGATAAGGCATTAAAGATAGATTTGACCCGTTTTTCGCAGTAAATGTCTCCCCTTTTTCAGCTTTTGGTAGTTATAGGTGCGCAAACCTCGGAATAGGCAATGTGGTGGGATACTCGAGTATGACACTCGAGCATGCTTTGTCCAGTGTCAGTCTGTCACATGGCAGCTGACACTCGAGTGGGACACTCGACCAGATGTGGTCGAGTGTTGTCCCATCATGTCGGTTCTGGCCCCACCTGTCCTATTTTGGGCCCATTTCCTTGCAAAACGTACATAAAACCTTCCAAGTGCATGTAAGATGAAATAAATATAATTAAAGGCAAAAACTTTAAGAATATCGAAAGAAATGAAATGCTAAATGTGGATGCAAAATGGAGTGTATATACAGAGGATACCTTTGGGACTGCCTCCCAACTGCGCTCGTTTATAGTCTCGAGCTTGACTCCCTCATATTCATTGGAGATGAGGTGGCTCATCGAGGAGAACCAAAGTTCCCTCGGGAATCGTGCAGTTAGCCAAGTACGACTTAACTCTGTGACCATTAACTGTGAATTCTTTCCCTTTGTTGTTGGTCAAGGTAACTGCTCCATATGGTTGAACTTGCACCACCTTGAATGGACCAGACCACTTGAATCGGAGTTTACTCGGAAACAGCTAGAGCCTAGAATTAAAGAGAAGCACTTGATCACCAGCTGTGATCGTCTTAGACTGAATCTTCTTGTCATGAGCTGCTTTGGTGCGATCCTTGTATGCCTTAGAGTTGTCGTATGCCTCAAGTCTGATCTCCTCAACTTCATGCATTTCCATCTGTCTTTTCTTTGGGCTGTCTTAAATCAAAATTAAGAAGCTTGGCTTCCCAAAATTACTTGTATTCGAGTTCTACTGGCAAATGGCATGATTTCCCATAGAGTAGCTGAAAAGGGGTTCTCCCAATCAGTGTCTTAAAAGCAGTCCTATAGGCCCAAAGAGTATCATCCAATCTGGCGGCCCAGTCCCGTTTTGATAGCCCGACTACTTTCATCTGCGTATTGGATACCTCAACTTGCCCAGTGGTTTGGGGATGATAAGGAGTCGCCACCTTGTGTTTAACCCCGTGCTTCTTGAGCAAGCTCTCAAAGACTCTATTGATGAAATGAGATCCTCCATCACTGATCACTACTCTCGGCACTCCAAACCTAGGAAAGACGATGTGTTTGAACAGCTTTAGTACTACCTTTGCAACGTTTGTGGGAGATGCAATGGCTTCCACCCATTTGGAAACATAATCCACAGCAACCAGAATGTAGCAGTTTCCCAAAGATGGTGGGTTAAAGGGTCCCATGAAATCAATTCCCCAACAGTCAAACACCTCTATTTCCAAGATGGGATTCTGAGGCATCTCGTTCCTCTTACTTATACTGCCCATCCTCTGACAACAATCGCATCTGGATATAAACTCCTGAAAGTCCCTGAAGATGGACGGCCACCATAACCCAACTTGAAGAATATTTTGTGCAGTCTTGAATGCTGCAAAGTGTCCACCATATGCAGATCCATGGCAGTGCTCCAATATTCCATTAACTTCTTCCTCTGACACACACCTTCTGAACAACCCATCAGATCCTTTCTTGTAGAGATATGGTTCATCCCAGAAGTATTGCTTCACATACCTGAAAATTTTCTTCCTTTGATGAGAATGCATAGTCTTAGGTAGTTCTCCTCCTACCAAAAAGTTCACCAGATCGGCATACCACAGCAGTCCAGTACCGACAAGTTGCATTCTGAACCTAAAGCACTTTTTCAGACAAGAAAATGGACACTCGACCAAGGCTTGATCGAGTGTCATGGTCGAGTGTCTGATTGAAAAGCTCAACAAATGCTCTTCTGGCATATCGTCATTCATCGGAAGAGATCATTTCACCTGCATCCTAGAGAGGTGATCTGCGACACCATTTTCTATCCCGGGCTTGTCCACTATCTCCATATCAAACTCCTGTAGCAGCAAAATCCACCTAAGTAGTCTAGGCTTAGCACCTTCCTTTTCATCAAATACTTCAGAGCTGCATGGTCTGTGTGCACAACAACCTTCGATCCAACCAAATAGGACCTGAATTTCTCAAATGCAAACACCACTGCAAGTAATTCCTTCTCCGTTGTTGCGTACTTCACCTGAGCTTCATCCAGTGTTCTACTAGCATATCAGATCATATTGAGCTTCTTATCCTTCTTCTGTCCTAAAACTGCTCCCACAGCGTAATCACTAGCATCACACATTATCAAAAGGAACAGTCCAATCTGGTGCCTGAACAATAGGTGCTGTCACTAAGGCCTCTTTGAGTTCCAGAAAAGCCTTGAGACATTCCTCATCAAAGACGAACTCTGTTTCCTTACAGAGGAGATGATTCAGAGGTCTAGCTGTCTTAGAAAAATCCTTAATGAAACGCCTATAAAACCCTGCATGACCCAAGAAACTCCTAATGTCCTTCACTATTTTGGGAGGCTATAACTGAACCATCACTTCTATCTTGGCTTTGTCAACCTCAATACCCTTTTCCGATATCTTATGACCCAGAACAATGCCCTCTCTCACCATGAAGTGGCACTTCTCCCAATTGAACACATGGTCTGTTTCAACACACCTAGATAGAACCCTGCACAAATTCGACAAACAAGAGGAGAAAGAAGAGCCATAGACAGAGAAATCGTCCATAAACACCTCAACCATCTCCTCAATCAGATATGAAAATATCGAGGTCATGCAACGTTGAAAAGTAGCAGGTGCATTACAGAGACCAAATGACATTCTTCTATATGCAAATGTGCCATAAGGGCAAGTAAAAGTTATCTTTTCCTGATCATTTGGATGTATAGGGATCTGGAAGAATCCACTATATCCATCAAGGAAACAATAATATGAATGATTAGCCAACCTCTCTAGCATTTGATCAATGAAGGGTAAGGGGTAATGATCTTTCCTAGATGCAGAGTTCAATTTCCTAATATCGATGCACATCCTATGTCCTGTAACAGTCCTCGTAGGAATCAAATCATCATTCTCATTCCTAATAACAGTTATTCCCCCCCCCCCCCTTCTTGGGCACACAATGCACAGGAGATACCCTTTTGCTATCCGAAATATGGTCAATAATGTCAGCATCCAGCAATTTCAAAATTTCCTTCTTAACAACCTCTTTTAGATTTGGATTTAATCTCCTTTGAGTTTCCCTGCCAGAGTAGGATTCATTTTCAAAGTGAGTTCTATGAGTGCACAAGTCAGGAGAAATTCCTCTAATATCAGACAATGAGTATCCTAGAGCCTTTCTAAACCGTTTTAATTCAGCAAGTAACATTTCTAACTCATCCTCAGTTAATGCATCATTCACAATCACAGGATCGGTTGAGTTGGTTCCAAGAAATGTGTAATTGAGTCCCGAGGGTAGTGGTTTAAGATCCACTTTTGGTGATTTGAGCTATGACCAATCGTCTGGATCCACTGAAGGTTGACACTCGACCTTGGTGTGGTCGAGTGTAGGTGGTCTCAGGCTGAATCGTGACACTCGACCAGGTGGTGGTCGAGAGTCAGGCTCGAGTGTACAGTCTCGAGCTGATTTTCCCCTTTCAGAGGCTTATAAGAGTCCAACACTTTCTTGTAAACCTCTGTCTCCCTATGCACATACCCATCACAACCATCTTTTGTCAGAGCAGTACTAAGGTGATCTTCTTCCATTAATTCCTTAAACAGATCTTCTGAAAGATCATCTATCTCCTGAACTACAAACAATTGACCCTCAATAGTCGGTTTCCTCATCACATCGCTGATGTTGAAGGTCATTTTGAAATCCTTCCCCAAATTCAGTTTGATTTCTCCTTTTGGTACATTAATCACAGCTCCTGCAGTGGCCAAGAAAGGTCTACCAAACAGTAAGGGTTTTTTGGGCTCTTCTCCCATATCGAGAATAACGAAATCTGTCGGGATTTCCACTCCTCCAACCTGAACCGGTAGATCTTCCAAAATGCCATGCGGAATCCTAACCGACCTATCAGTTAAGACCAGAGATATCTTGCATGTCTTGTACTTGTCAAAACCCTAAGCGCTTGGCGACTGACAGTTGCATCAAGTTTATTGATGCTCCTAGATCGCATAGGAAACTCCTGAACGTGAGAGGACCTAAGGATCATGGGATTGTGAATGTCCCTGGATCATCTAGCTTCTTCAGTATGACTTTCCTCTGAATTACAGCACTGACCTCATGCGTTAGCACAACCATCCCTTCAACTTCTTGTGTTATGTCCTTGACTGCATCCTTCAAGAATTTCTGGTATGGGGGCATTAGCATGAAGGCATCCAAAATTGGTATCTTCACCTCAACATCCCTCATCTGCTTTTCGAAGAGAGCCTTGTACTTGTCTGCATTCCTTCTTGAATCTCTGCGGAAAAGGAAGCTGGGGTTTGAAAGGCGGTGGAGCAAACGACTTCGGGTCTTTCTGCAAGTCACTAGGCTTTGGTGGTTCGGGAGACGACACTCGACCAGGTGGTGGTCGAGTGTCAGGCTCGAGTGTTCTGGATTTTGGCGGTTTTGTGCTGATTTCTGGCTGTTCTTCGATCAAATCATCCCCCCCCCTCCTGAATGACACTGTCCTCAGTGGTGTCTGCATCCTCAGCACGGATCAGTAACTCACGGCCACTACGGAGTGTAATGGCGTTGTCGTGGTACTCCTTAGGGTTCTGAACAGCTTTTCCTGGTAGTTGTCCAGCCGGTTTCACAGAAGATGAGGAGCCTTGCTGATTCTCAACATACTTGAGGCGAGCATTAAGTGTCTCAAACTTGCAGTGTAGATCACTGTGAGAAGCATCTATCTTTGTGTGCACGTCAACAAACTTCCTAGTCAGTTCTGATGTTGTAGCTGTCTGACCTTTGAGGATTTGCTGCAAAATGTCCATAACCTCATGGTGTTTGTTGGGTTTCTCATATCGAGGTGGTACAGTAGGGGGTTGGTGATGCATTTGCTGGTACTGTGGCTTGGGGATAAAGGGTTTGGATGGAGGCTGGTTGTGCTGTTTTGTGGGATATACCTGATCCTAGGGATCAGGTTTGGGTTAGGTTTGTAACTATTGTAGGGGCGATAGCTGTTTCCCTGGTTCTGCACAAAACTGACCTCTTATACCTGATCTTCATCCCCTTCAACCTGTTATGCCTCACTCACATGATGCACCTGTTTCTGCTGCGCAGAGAGTAACCTATCCAGTTTGTCTTGTATAGCTTTGAGCTCCTTCCTACTGACCGTGTCTGGATCTGCTGTACCCCGGGGAGTCTGATTGTAGTCTTCGCTGTACTGCCCATCTGTTTGGGCTAAGTTCTCAACTATTTCCCAACCATCATCGACATTCTTGTTCAGAAAGTTCTCATTGCTTGTTGTGTCCAACAACATTCGAATCTTGGGAAGGTCGCCTCTGTAGAGAGCGCTGAGGAGAGATTCGGCATTGAATTCATGATGGGGGCATTGAGATTCGTACATCTTGAATTGTTCCCATGCCTCAGAGAATGTCTCAGAATGGTTTTTTTTGAAACCGGAGATGCAGTTGCGAAGCTTCGCTGTTCTGGAATTGGAGAAGAATTTTCCAAGAAAGGCTTGCTTACAGGCATCCCAAGATGTAATAGACCCTTGAGGCAAGTGTTTTTCCACGGGTGAGCTTTGTCTCCAAGAGAGAATGGAAACAACCTCAATTTCAGAGCATCCTCACTGACCCCATTAATCTTGGTCAAACTTGTTAGCCTTTCGAACTCATCAAGGTGATCCAGCGGATCCTCAGATGGCAACCCATGAAACTTACTGTTCTGCACCATGGAGATCATACTACTCTTAATCTCAAAGTTGTTGTTGGCAATGGCAGGTGGAACAATTCCATGGCGTGTAGTGTGGATATTGAGAGCATCACCTGCTCCAATGTGTCATGTGCGCATGGGACGATGTCCTGGCTCAGTTGCGTGTGATTGTTCTTCCATCCCGACCTGATCCTGAAGCTCCTCGTTTAAACTGTTCTGCTGATTCTGCAACTGTTCACAAGGGAATCTGTTTATGTTGTCCGAGTAGGGGATGAGATGTTCGCTGCCCTTTGATCAAGTATGCATGTAGGTTGATTTTGGCTCAGAAAACGGACACTCGACCAAGGGTTGATCGAGTGTTGATGTCGAGTGTTCTGGGTTTGAAAATCACGGCACTCGAGCTGTGTAGGTCGAGTGTCTTGATTGAGTGTTCCTGCAAAACATACAAAATCAAAAGACTAGTTATAAATAACAGAAGAAAAAGGAAACACAAGTAGAACTTAGTCTTAGGAAAGTGATAATCCTAAATTAGCTAACTAAATCAATCGCATAACAGTAAGGTGTCAATCCAATTGGGCTAGCAACTATTCAATTTGGATGCAATATACTCAACCTAATCTAAGCCAGAATGATTATGGTGAATGATATTATGCTAATCAAGCTTAATGAAAATAGAACGCAAAACAGAATAAAACAGAATGTAAAAACAGAGTAAAAAGAGAGGTTAAGAACATAACGAAAACATAACGACTAACAATAGAGCAATGCCGAAGAAAATAGAGCAATGAAGAAACAGAGTTTTCGCTGGAAAACAGAGTGCTAGAAAGTCGAAAATTCAATAAAGGAAAGTGGGTTCTTGAGGTTAAGGATCAACGATCAAGGCATTCCTAAGGGTTCCAGACTTGTTTATCAACCTATTTAGATGACCTCTGGGCAAGGAACCACAACTATCATATTCATTCTCATGCAATGGGACCTCTCTTAAACCCTAACCAGACTTGATTCTCACCAACGATTATAGGGCTCAAGAGGCGTTAAACACAGACCTAACAGAGCCTAATAACACCCTAGACAGTCAATCTCTTGAGCTAGGAGAAGTTGTCTCAACCTAAGTTCATTCAAGCCTTATCACAAACACCTTTTGGATAGGAAACACCAAACCATCAGATTTCAATTGATCAGAAAGAAATAAGTATTAAAGACACTTAGACTGAAGAGATCTAAGCCTATTCAACCCTAAACAAGTCTGGAATTCCCTAAATCTACCCTAATCTCACCATCTCCTCAAGAACCCTAATTGATCTACTTAATATTCATGATGAAGAACATAAACCCAAAATTGTAAACTATTAACATCATCAGAAAGATCAAACAGAGATGAACAACAATGATTAAAGGCAGAAAATCGAATTCTCAAAAGATCAACAAGGATATAAGATTCAAAGAAAAGGAAATTACAAAGGAAAAAGGAGAAAAGTCTTTTTTTGTTTAAAGAAAAGAGGCTAAAACATTCTAGGGTTTGCTTAATTACATAAGGGGGATATTTATAGGCCTTTTTACAAAAATCCCTAAAAAAGTAAACTTTGACCAAAAAGTCAACGCTCAGGTCCGAAAAGCCATTCAACCAGTGATGCTCGAGTGTCATGTTCGAGTGTCATGGGGACATGCCAAATCTTCTAGATCACACCCTGAACTTCAACTTTAGGCCAATCCATTCTCCCATAGATCTTCTTGTAGTCCAAAATTCTTCATAATAAGCTCCAAAAGTACCTGAAATCCAAATTCTCCCATAGATCTTCTTGTATGCAATGCCCAATACTAGATATGCAAAAAAATTAAACCTAAAAGGACCTAAAACAATGATAATACTGTAAGTATGAATGCAAAACATGCTAAATAATGCCCCTAAAACATGATAAAATACAGACACATCAAAATGTCAGAAGGGAAGAAGAGAAAATCGAAGAGTCTTCGAAGACGATTGCTGACTCACCGCCTTCAATCCAAAGAGCAGAGTCACCGATTCGTGAACTAGAAAAAGAATTCGAGAACACTGAGGCAAGGTTGAATCAAGAAAGTTCTGTTAGGGTTCCAGAATTCACTTTCGTAACACCGGAAACACAGGTGAATGCAGTGTCCCGAGTTGAGGAAGTCGAGGTAATTTCCGTTTCTAAAGCCTCTGTATCTAAAGGGATTAAGTCACGAACAAATCGCAAGCGACGCTTGGATGAAAACACAAGTTCGGTGAATCGCAAGACTCGCTGCACGACCAAAACGGAGGCGTCAACTTAATCGATGATTCAAGAGTACGATCAGAAAGCCTTCAGCTTTGCATATGCTTATTGCAGGTATAAGCTTTATTCTTCCTCAAGCGAACGATTCATAGTGGAGCATGCTTAAACGTTTGATGATCAGGAATCAGACTTAGTTCAGTTACTCAAGGATGTAGGATTATTTGAGTCGTTAGATATTGTGGTAGATTACTCGACTGATGTTCTGTTTGAAATTTGGGCGAATATGCCATATTATGAGCAAGAAAGTGAATCTTGGACCGTATTTATGAGGGGATATAAGTATGTGATCTCGGCTGAGAAGATCAATGAAGTGTTAGGATCACCAGATGTGGTTGATCGATCAAACCCACAGAAAGTTGAAGGTGTTCTATCTAAGGACATAGCTAAGATAGTAACAGGAGGGGTAATCAAGAATCTCAACAGAGTAAAGAAGGCTCATCTGGAGAAGCTCTACTCTCAACTGTACACGTTCTGTTGCACTAATTGGCTTCCAATGTCAAATGAAGGGTATGTCAGTGTGTTGAGGTTACAACTTGCATACAAGATTGGAACCAGAACCCCGTTGAATCTGGGAAAAGTTATCTTTAGCCAGATCAAGAAGGTAGCAACTTCAACAAAAGATTCCAAATCGAAGCTATACTTGCCATATCCATCGCTTCTCACTCGTCTGCTTGCGAATCAACATGAAGTACCAGCTGCTATTAACTATGTATCAAGTGAGAGGTCCATATCCAAGAAGCAGAAAGGAAAAGCAAAGGCATTAGTGACGAAGGAATCGTATACAACCAAGGAGCTGCGGGAAACGATTCTTGTGATGTCTGAAGAGATCACACATTTATGCAAGAATGTACTCAAAGGTTAGGTTTTTTGACTTGTGTGATATTAAGCAGGGGGAGTAAAGCTTCAGGAGTCGGATCAAGAGTATGTTGATTTGTCTGATTGAGGGGGATAAAGAAGATGTTTTAGGGGGAGCTACTGTTTAGCTCGATATTTTTTTGTTAATCTGTGGCTTTTCCTTTGATGATTCGGCTGATAAAACACTTAGTTCTTTAATCCTTTGTTATCGTCTATTTGATAACACATTTTACATCTTTTTGGATTGTAATATGAATCTGGATTCATGGTCTATCTGATTAGAGTGTTATATCTGTTTTGCTTCTAATTATCAAACTGTTGTTAGAAACAACAAGTTCTGTCAAGTGTTTGAAAATGACAGGTTTTGAGCTTAGTTATCACCTCACGTCAAAAAGGGGGAGATTGAAGCTGGTTAAAGGTCACGTGATTCGACTTATTGGAGACAAGAGAGAAGCATGGGGATTGGAAGTGTTTTGAAACTTAAAATTCGAATGTGTGATAAGATTTATCAAGAAGGAAATCTTATCAAGGAAGATATGAAGAAGCTTTAGTGGGATTCCGAAAAACTAGGAAACAAACTAATGAGCTCTTCTATTATAAAAGAGATCTCGATTGTAAACCAAGCTCTTTAGGAACTTAGGGTGAAGAAGTTTTAAATAAGCTTGTCGATTGCTTTGTTCTAGGTTATCGGTTATTAGAAGTTGTTTTTGGATCAATAGCTTGTAAAAGTATTCGATGAGTATAATTGTCTTTTGTATAAGAGAAGTTCTAAATAAAAACGTAATTCTTGGTTAAAAATTAGTTGTTGCTTATAATATTCTTTTAGTTGCAAGCGCCAACAACGTCTCACGTTGTATAGTTGACTATGATCATACCTAGCTTTGGGTCCACTAGCTTGGTTGAAGTCTCTAGTAGAGATGGAAAGTTGATAAGTTTTGACTGTGCCATTGAGCTTTTGTTGCTCTTTTTCTGGGGGGAATTTTCCCTGTTTTTTGCTCATATCTTGTTGCAAAACTTATTACCGTTTCAATTATTTGCTTAAAGGCGAATTAAAAAAAAAAGTGTAGATGATTTTTATTTTTGTTTTCTTTTGACATCTAGAATTTTATTAATAAAAAGCAAATGAATACAAAGTTTGATTACACAAGCCTGCAAAAAGCAGAAAAATTCCCAGAATCAAAACTCTAACAAAAGGTGCTAAACGATTTAAACAAGAAAATGTTAAGAAAGAAAAACCTAAGAAAATGACCTTTAGAAAAACATCTCAAATCCGAGAATCAAAATATCCACGTAAAGTAATTGAGCAATCGTACACGACAAATCCTCCTATAGCGAATATGATGTATTTCACATCTAAATAACAAAAATTTTGCACCGATAAAATAGTCCCATAATACATATTGAAACAGACGAAGTCGATATCAGACATATGAAAAAGACGAAGTCGACTGTATAAATACCTAGACAGAAACCAACATAAGACTAGACCTTGATCTACGTTTTGGAGTAGAGACAAAGAGCGAGACGTTAATATCAAACTCAGATGAGAACCACAAAAAATCAAACCAGACTAGATACCATAAAAATTTATGGGAATGAGCAAAACCAACTAATCTGAACTTAAGAAACATAACTAACCTCAACCGAGTACTAAAACAACCCAAGAAATAACACTAAACTAGGCAACAACGACGACAAAAGGAGAAAGAAGAGAAAATTTAGACCAAAACATGGAGAAAGGAACCTCCGACGAAGAAAAAAGCAATTGACGAGACAAAGCAACATCCACTGCTGAAAGCTTCCATCCGAGCTAGACCCCGCGAAACCACCAGTGGATCTCTGACGAGGAAACCCCAAACAACCATGTCTAAAATCAGACTAAAATCTTTCGAAACTCAAACAGGTTAAACATATCTAAAGAGAGAAGGACTAAAGGAGAGAAAACGAAGCCTCTCCGAAGCTGAGGGAGCCTTCGGTGGTTGATGTTCTCAAACATCACATACAATGACTAGGGTTTATTCCAGAGAGAAAATATGTTTTTTTATTACAATTCTATCTTTTTGTTATGTTTGTAAAATTGTGATGATTCAAACTAGACCAATAAACTAAAAAAATTAAGAAAAATTGTAGGGATTATGCTAATATTCTTTTACTTTTTTAGTTCTTTGCATAAAGGTCAATAAATGAAATTCACTTATTGGTTAGTTATAGCCTTATAGGTAGTTTTTAATTAATAAGAGAGGCACCACCTTATGCATTATATGTAGTTTTCAATCCATGAAACGGTACAAATTTCTACAGAAAAATACGTATTAATTTTAAAATCAATAAATAAATTTGGTGTATTATAAGTTCTTTCTCGCACTATTAATCTCTTTTAATAGTTTAATATTATTGTTTTAAAGGAAAAAGATGGGGGAGACGGTGAAATGTAAACCAGAGTGCCAATCTTAATTGTTTGGTGAAACTCTAAATATGGTCTAAGTATCTTGTGTAATCTCTACCTGGACCTCAAAAAAAGAAAGAAAGAATTTTAACCAAATGTTTATATGCTTAATCTTTCCTCTGTTAACTCTTTTAAAGACTGTATGACTTCTTGTCATAGTTTTAACATTTACGTTATTTCCATTGCAAATTAAAGCCTTTAAAATCTGAAAAATGGACCACTCATAAATATATTTGTCTACTAATTTCGATGTTAAAGCAGATACGACGTCAAATGGATTATTGGCCGACTTTTGAAAGATACATGTCTCTACCTCAAGATAATTAAAGAACAAATACTTTCGTTGAACTCTTAAAAGCTTTATTAGTCTTTTTTTTATTGCTGTTTTCGATTAGTTTCTTCTCAACTGATTGTCAGTTATCTTAGAGGACTTGCTCGTTATTTTTTTTGTAGACTCTTCTTCACTCTCTTAGCTAGTTAATTAATGAAATATTGGTTGACAACATAAATGTTATGTGACAAAATACCTTACTTATCTAATGGAATTTGAATATATGTAGTTTTGTTACCTTACATAATAAACATTAAGTTTTGGAATATATAATATCATATCTTATCGATCTTGTTAAAATTTTTGAATTGTAAACTAAAATATATAATATTTGAATAAATTACATAATTTTTTTATAAAATAAAATGGTAGAATCGATTTTTATTTTATTTCAAATTATACAATCCGTCACATTTTTAATGTTCAAGACAGCTACATGTAAAAAGATTTAAAATTAATTGGAATCTAGGCGAACATCCACCCCAAAAACACATTTTATTCCTATATGCCAAATTGTGGTAGCAGAGACCAAATGTGTTAGTAAAACCCAAACGCACTTCGCTCTTCAAACACACAAAATTCTAACAAATAAAATATATTAAATTGAAAGTGGTTATATTAACATTTTAATAAAAATAATATTGTTGACGAATAAGGTAACACGATCGAAGAACCAATAAGGCTGCTAGCAGAAACATCATTGTTACAATCATGTCTTCTTGATTCTTCTTTTGGAAAGTGAGTCTTAATTAAACATATATTTGCTACTTCATAGACTATTAAATTAATAGTCATCTAATTTTCAAATTTTCAGTTCTTTTTGCTAATATGCACGGACTTCCATATTAGATTTATAATGTACGTGATCACAAAAATAGTTTTATTGTTGTCAACGGTAAATTATATTAGGCGCCCAATAGCCAAATTCCTATATAATGTAGGAATAGGGATTCAATCCCAGATTATATTAATGTGCTGTCTAAGTAGATTTACCGCCTGCCATTAGGGTAGATGTCATTTGCATATCAAACGTAGTTAGATATATTATTAAAAATATATATATGTAGAGGAGAATAATTGAATTTCTAATGCTAAAACTTTTAAGTTAAATTAATCTACATATTACATTCCGAAAGAATTAGGTGGGTGATCTGACAATAAATATATATAATATGGCATTTATATACAAAATGGTTTTCTGCAAAATTATCTTTCTAGTTACTATTTTTTTGCAATTTTACTACCTATCTTCAAAATATTTCATGTTGATAATAGGAAACTAATATAACAGGCATATGTCTCTTTCAAAAGAATATTTTTAGACGTTTTCTCACAGAAATTCTGATTTGATATATTATCAATCATAATAAAGTTTTATAGTAGTGAGGATATGTAATATTACATATTATTTATAGTTTTGTATAAGTGATTTGCATTTCTAAATATTAAAGGATGCCTTGAATCAAATGTCAAGTAGTAAATCTACTAAAAATATGCGTATTTGTACATTTAGAAATTGAATTATACTATTTGACGTTATATAAAAATTTGGATATTGAACCGGTCAGTTGTGATTTAATATAGACAAAAAAGATAAAAAAAGTAAAATTGCAAAAATGAATATTTTTTTTTTTCATTATACCTAAAACTCAATCTAAAATGCCAATTAATTTAAACTCTTTCAGATTTTCACCATAAATATTCAAAGCCATATAATTATCGCTTTTTAGTATTTATAAATTGCTATATATTTGTAACTTATACCTATCTAAAACATTGTCATAACTCGTTGTATTACTTACCTAACATGACGAGGTTATAGATAATTCGTTGTATTTTCCAGTACAATTAACTATGCTTAATGCGTTAGATTCAAAGAATCACAATTATCCGTTCACTTGTTAATTTCACAAATACTTTTTTTTCTACCTTCGGTAAAGGTCCAAAATAAATAAAAAAGAGTATGATTTTTTATTTACAAAATTAAATTAATTTTTACGAATATTTAAAAGGCAGAAAAGGTTTTATAAAAGGAGAAAGTGCTAAAACAACCTACCCAAGTTGCGTTACACATTAAGTATCTTTCTACTCACACAATAAAATGGGGCAAATATTTTTTTTCTCATACTCTATAAAAACAAAACTTTCGTTTTAACGTAATTTTTCTATAATAAAGAAAATGAAATATTGCAGTTTTGTTTTTCTCTTCACCTTCAAAGTTCCAACCTTTATAGTTTCATTTGGCTCTTTTCCCTTTATATTTTCATCTTCATCTTCATCTTCATCTTCCTAACCTTTCTCCCTAACTTCTCTGTTCATCTTCTTTTTTCCTCTTTTTGTTTATAAAAATATTCAAACAATCCCTTCAAGATCAAATCAATAGATCCATAAAGTTTTGATTTTTGAATTGAGAAAAAATAAAAAGGAAACAAAAAGGAAGAAAATCAGGTTTTTAAGGGTTTAAGGTGTTTTAGGAGAGAAAAAGATGGAGACTTTTTATGGGTTTCAGAAGGAAGAAGAGCAGATGGATTTACCTCCTGGGTTTAGGTTTCATCCAACTGATGAAGAACTTATAACTCACTATCTTCATAAGAAGGTTCTTGACATCAGCTTCTCAGCTAAAGCTATTGGTGAAGTTGATTTGAACAAATCAGAGCCATGGGAATTACCATGTATATTATTGAAAATGATCATGATTTCAAGTTTTTGACAAATCTTCTCTTGTTCTTATGACCTAATGTTGTTGGAGGGATTTGATTTATGGGTTTTATGGTCTTTTACAGGGATGGCAAAAATGGGAGAGAAAGAATGGTATTTCTTCTGTGTAAGGGATAGAAAATATCCGACAGGTTTGAGAACAAACCGAGCAACAGAAGCCGGTTATTGGAAAGCAACCGGGAAAGATAAGGAGATTTACAGAGGCAAATCACTTGTTGGGATGAAGAAGACACTTGTTTTCTATAGAGGAAGAGCTCCGAAAGGTCAGAAAACCAATTGGGTGATGCATGAGTATAGGCTTGAAGGAAAACTATCTGCTCATAACTTGCCTAAAACCGCAAAGGTTAACCCAAAAACCTCATCTTTTACATCCAAACAATCCTTGTTTTTCAGTATTTTTGGTTTGTTCTAATTGTGTGAGTTTTGTTTGTTTATATTGCAGAATGAATGGGTGATATGTAGGGTGTTTCAGAAGAGTGCAGGAGGAAAGAAGATTCCGATTTCGAGTCTAATTCGAATCGGTCCACTTGGAACCGACTTTAGCTCTTCAGTTTTACCTTCCTTAACAGATTCTTCTCCTTTCAACGATAAAACTAAAACAGAACCGGTTTACGTGCCCTGCTTCTCCAACCAAACAGATCAAACACAAGCAATTACACTAAATTGCTTCACTAGCCCTGTTCTTAACACCATCCAAACCGACATTTTCCACAAGATTCCACTCTATCAAACTCGGTCTCTCCAGGTTTCCGGGAATCTACAGAGCCAGATTCTCCCACAAGAACACTCAGTTTTACAAGCTATGATTGAGGATAATAGAAGAAGACAGTCTCTCAAAACCATGAGTGTCTCACAAGAAACCGGAGTTTCTACTGATATGAACACTGATATTTCGTCGGATTTTGAATTCAGTAAGAGAGGGTTTGAATCTCAAGAAGATCCATCATCCTCAGCAGGACCAGTTGATCTTGAACCTTTCTGGAATTACTGAAGAAAATTCATGAATCTCCATTTATTTACTGTCCAAGAAAGTACGTAACAAAACATTTTCACCTTTTGGTGTGTTGTGTTAAAACTTTGTATAGATTATTTCAAAACTGATATGTATATAGTCACATTGATAAAACTCGAAACAATTATAATTTGGTACTGGTTAGAGAGGAGAGTCTATTGGGTATATATTTATTATATGTGATGTATGTGTATATATGCACACTAAGAATCGTCTATTGGGTACATTTCACTTTATTTTTGCCGGTTTATTATTGGTGTTATGACATTTGAAGTTAAATGTCTTAACAGTTTAAAACCTCATTCTTTAAAAAGGCTTGCATTTTGTTGACAAAGAGAAAGAGGTCTATCTATGTGCACACATGCCACATGTAGAAAATAACAATTTAACATATACCAGCGAAAAATTATTTATAGTGAATTTTGGGTTCATAACAAAAGAAAAAGCCTAAATTAGATGTTACTATTGCAGTCATCATCGTAGGCCAGTGTGCTTGTAGATAAAGACTATTATGTCTTACCAATTTTTCTCACTTCATTTTATCTCTTCTTCTTTCCCTTTCTTACATTTAATCATCCATTTTCTGTGTAATTACGTTTGTTCATTATCTTGTTATAGCTATGATCGAGATTCTCAATCAATCATTCACTACCAATCCCATCATCTTCCCATCTAATTTACCATATTCTCTGCCGAGTTGTATTCACTAATTTCTGGAAAATTGAAATTTGACAAGGTTTTTGAATTTGGTTTCGATTCACACACAATTGATAGATTCTCTTCTTTTTCATTGTTTTCTCTGAAGGCTTCGTGTATCACCTTCAATGGTATTTTCAAGTTCCATTCGTTTCGATTTGGGGAGATTATATTTGGGTTACATGATAATCAATTTGTTATTGTCTAGTATATAGTTTAATGGGTAATATATATAACTTAGCGGATTTTATGTGTTACTCAGGTAATATACCCGTTAAAACACATAAGTTAGCGGATAATTATTTACTTAATGGTAATACATATAATTTAGGAAATGTTAAATGCGGTAACATGTATTACTTTCAAGTTAGCAGAGAATAAATATGTTACCAATATAATAAACAAATTAATGGGTGATACATTTATAAGTTAACGGACAAAACATATGTTACCACCTAAATAATTGTGTTAACGTGTATTTGATTTTTGTTAGTAGATAATACCTATGTTACTGTGGTACAATATAGTTTACCGACTAATAACTATACTACCATGTCATATATTTTACGTTAGTAGATAACAGATATGTTACCTATCTAAGAAATGTAGCGAGTATTAGATTTTAGGTAAATCCGATATCATATGGCTTACTCAATTTCATAGGTATTACCAGGTAACAAAATGGGACCATATCATTAAATGCCACATTTAATGCTCCTTTTCTTTTCCATTACATGTCAATGCCTCTACTTACCGGAAGAGCATTCTCATCTTTTTTATGTGCAGACAATTATTAGATGTATAATATTGAGATTTTTGTTATTTCTTTTATTATACAGAATTATACGAATTTCTATCTAATTCACTCTTATTTAAAATTATATATATGCACACTCATTTGTACGATTAGCGTAGCTCATCTTTAGGGTTTGAGACCATTTGTTTGATAATTATGGTGATACGGGTGATAATTATAAGATCTATTAGTTTGTGAAAAGCTGTTGGACATGTAAATAATTGGGCCAAAGTTCAATTCAAATTTGACCAAAAAATAATATTTAGAATTTTTAAAGGGTGTCGAATCTGAAACCTCTGCAAATTTTCACTACCAGACTCCAATTCTATTATAAAATGAGATATATATACACTTATAATTATCAAAAAATATTTGTGGTTTTACCAACCTACGAAAGTGAGACGAGAATCTAAATCATGTTTTAAAATTTATAATTAATATTTTAATATAATTGTATTGCTGATGAATGACTTGTGATATATAAATTTCTAAAATGATTAAAAGAAACAAGTGTTGACGGAGAAAGTCGGAGGAGAGAATACAAAATTGTAAAGGTGTTGACGGACTACTGTTTTTAGATTAGTTTTTGGTTTCTGTTTTTCATAAAATCTGTTTTAAACCATTCAAGTTTTTTAAAATTTAGTTTTTGATTATAAAAAACTGTTTTTATGTTACAATTCACCATTCTTAGTTTTACCATCTTCCTAAAATATAAAAAACCAGTTTTTATAAATTTAACGTTACTTTTTCTAAAAACTAAAAACTAGATTCTGAAATTTTTGAAAACCAATATTAATAAGAAAATCAAAAACTAAAAATGAAAATTAAAAATGAAAATTCAAAAACCAAAAACTAGAAATTAGAAATTAAAAACCAGAAACTATTTCTCTATTAATTCATGGCCATAATATAGTAAAACTTTAAGCTTTGTAGGTAGAATGTCTCAAGTTCGATTAAAGATCAGACACTTCAGATTTGATTTGTCTAGCTACTAGTGCGCACATTGTAGAAGACAAAAAATTAATTAGAGAATACGGTATGTTACTATATAACTGTTTTAGAAGAAATACAAATAATGAATACTATATTTATGTAAGGCATGTGGTTTATTGAAAAAATGGGAATGTGTAAAGTGAAACACAATTTCCATGAACGTAAAACCTTAATTCACGTAACGTATCAATTAGTAGAGTTTCAAAAGTTTCTAATTTTTAATACTAGTCGAATAAAAGATGTGAGGTGAAATAAATGATCTATTAATTAGGTTTTCAATACTTTATCTTAGATATGTTTAGATTATAAAATAAGTATTTAGTAATATTTTTTTTTTGGAAATTACAATATTTTTAATTAGAAAATAAATTATATGCATAGATAATTCTGAAAACAAAATAGCTTATATATATATATATATATACATTTGTTTTGTTTAGTAATTAGAAAAAATAATCTTTGAAAATGTATATAGAGAGCACATTATCTGAATCTCAGTTTCATACGTTGCATGACGGATCTATTCCGTTATAAAGCTGTTATGCGTGATGCTTAAAATATGTTTATGTATTTTGTCTATATACATATGTATACATTACGTAACACATCTTTTCTTTTGTCATATTATTCTGTCTTTTTCGGTCACTAGACTTCATATATATATATATATTTGTATTCGATATAGCCAATGTAAAACTAGTCTGATGACTCTGTAATAGTAGTCAAATGTTAAGAAGTTTTTAATGTAAGTGTAACTATCTAAGTATAGTAAGAGTATATGGATTTTCTTTCACAAGTCTTAAATCTAAGATGGGATTTTGCTACGAATTAAATCTTATGATAATAGACGCACTACATGTTGCTATGCAAAAAGAAAAAAGGAAATTGCAAATTCATTTACATAATAATATGAAGTACTGGGGAAATGACTTTGATCAAGTACTCGTTTATAATAATATGAAGTACTGGGGATATAATAATCCTATGTTGTTTTCTCTCGAAATTTAACTTTAGCGTATCATGTTCGTCTCTCATGTGATATTGTTATGAGTTTTGGAAAGAATTTAAATTATAGATTAAATTTTATTGATCCAATTATTGATAAAAAAAATTTAAGTATAACACATTTTTGTATATTTAATATAAATCATAAGGTTTTCAAATTTTTGATTTGTAGTCTTTGTAATGTTTGGGAACACAGCCGTTAATAATACTATATTTAAAGTATAAACCATCTTTTCAAAATGAATTTAAATTCGTGACCTCATAATTAAAATAAGTCACTAGAGCGAGAATCATGTTACATTCTCTAACATTTGTGAAATTCATTCTCTACTAGTTACATTGTTAGATTCATTCTTTATTTTGTTGTCACCTTTCAGATCTGATATTATGTTTGTAGAAATCAGTACTACTCATATATATTATAAAGTTTTAAGAGTATAAATTACAAGAGCAGCATATATGTATGACCTCAATGGCACAACAGTAACCAAATAGAGTATTAAAACCTGATAGTGCGAAGCTCAATGTGGCTAGAATGGTTTATTGATGTTTTCTGAAAAGTGCATTATTTGAGGAGGATCTAATACTTAGGTTTTAGATTCAACTCTTTGATTCAAAAAAAACCAGGAAAGATTCGATTAATTAAGTAAACAAAGAAAATATTACAAGAATAAAAGTGCCGAATTAGTTTATATTGTTTGTTAATAAATTGTGAAAATATAATTTCTTTGCAGAGACCTTTTTCCTTATTTGTTGTATATAAGGTCGATTACAAAAAATACAAAATATAACAACTTAGTTAAGATTTGGTGCCTTCATCCTTTATACTCGAATTCATGATTTTAATAGGACGAGATAGGGCCTTAATATATGGTTTAAATTCAGGATGGTTATATTTAATTATCCATACTATTTCTTTTATGACATACTTTCATTTACCAAACATAAGGCTCTGAGAAGTAGAAGATATCAATATACAGATGACGTTGTGATCATCCCTAACTAAAAATGAATTAAGTTGAGTCCCACACGAAATCTTCATTAACACATCTTTTTTAGAATTAAAAAAAAATATTATCTCCAACCGTTTATCTGTTTTTCTACTGATTTTTATCTTCTTTATATATTATAGTATTTATATGATTATATATAAGGAGAATGACAAAAATATTCAGAATTTCATTTAAAAATAAACCTCAACTGAATTTATTTCCGAAACTAATTCATAAGAATAATGAATTTATAATTTTATCTTTAGTGACCAAACAAAAAATCTGAAAATGTAACTATATTTATATCATAGACCAGATATTTCAGACTTCATAAGAAATCTAATTACAAGAAATCTTCTAGTAAAGAATACTATACCTTAAAATTACTCCATACCTATATTTTAAAAAAAATTAAAATATTAATTATTGTTATATACTTATAATTTTGGTTACAAAATCTAAAATTAAATAATGATGAAGTATTAAAAATAATATTTCACTAAAACATGGTCAAATAAAATCAACAAAGATCAAACCCCACAGTTCATAAACAAACTATGTAATGGTTTAAGGTTTAGGATAATAAGAGATGGTAATTATGTTGAATTTTTAAATTTTGAATTTAAAAGGTAAAAATGGAATAAAGGAGTTAAATTTTGCATATGTTTAGAAAGTATAAGTATTTGGTTTAACATTTGTGTATTATATAGGAAATATACGGTTTGTGCTCCAGAATTTACGGTTTAAAAATTAGGGTACATGGTTTAGGGATTATAGTAGATTTCACATGAAATGTGCTACATAATTATATATTTAATTTTCAATTTTAAAAATAATAATTACTATATGCTTATAATTCTGATTACAAAATCTATAAAAAAAATCAAATATTATAAACAAAATTTCACTAAAACATGGTCAAATAAAATGAACAAAGATCAAACCACAAAATTTATAAATAAACTATGTAATGGTTTAGGGTTTAGCAATATAAGATGGTAATCATGTGGGATTTGTAAATTTTGTATTTGAAATGTAGAAATGTTTTAAAAGAGTTAATTGTGTATATATTTATAAAGTATAAGTTTTTGGTCTACCATCTGCATATTAATATTCGGTTTGCAGTTTAGAATTTAAGGTTTGCGGTTTAGGGTTTAGTGCATATTTCATGTGAAGTCTATGATTTCCAGGAGTAAACTTCATATGTAGCCTACTTTCAAAACAAGCTTCATGTAAAGTTTACTTTCAAAGTTACGTTGTTTAGGGGTTAGTGCATACTTCAAGTGAAGCGTACACGATCCTGACTTCACGGGAAGTTTGTACAATGTTTGAAGACTTCACCTGAAGTTTACTCCTTCAAAATTAAAATTGAAATTAAATTGAGTTGTGTTAATCCAACATTAACGAGTAGTTGAACCAGAAAGTTAACCAACATATAAATACAATTTTTAGAAGAAGAAAATAATCCTAGTCACTTTTCGTCTCTTCATTGTGTTATGTTTCATTTCTAGCCAACGTGTTGTGTCTCATTCTGGCCAAAGAATAAGAACTCTGAACTCTTCTCCTTAAATAGCCAACGTGTTGTGTCTCATTCTGGCCAAAGAATAAGAACTCTGAACTCTTCTCCTTAAATAGCCAACGTGTTGTGTCTCGATCTACTTAAATATTTATTTTTAAAAGAGATCTTGTGAAAAACCCATTTCTTACTTTCTTGTTAAAGATTAATTTTTTTTTATGAATATTATGTGAAAAATCTATTTTTTGAACTTTTATGTGAATTATTTCATTTTAATGGAAATTTTATAAATTGTGCTTTCTAGTTAAAATTTCATTTTTCAAACGAGATCTTGTGAAAGAATTAATATTTTATATCTTTCTAGTTAAAGATTACATTTATAGTGAATATGATGTGAAACATATAATTTTTTTGAATCTTTCTTGTGAAAAATCTCTCTCTCTC
>JAKUCM010000267.1:0-23999 GCA_023374145.1 Lepidium sativum | reverse complement strand
CAACTAACATACTCTTTAAAATTTCGCTCATACTACTACAAATAAAAAATTTCGCTCATACATACTCTTTAACTCGTCACCTATATTTAATCTTTTTAAAATATATATTTCTGCGAAATATATATATATATGTTTAATTGCTATTTTATACTATAAAATATAGTAAATGGTAGGTTGTAATGCGTGACTAAAAAGTCTTATAAGCGTTTACCGGTCCTTAACCCAAACATAAAATATGTTAAAAAGTTAGATATTTAGACAAATATCATATGTGTGAATTATCTGCTCGGATAAACTAATTTGCACCAGACAGAAAATGATATAAAACTAACTACTGATTAAACATATATATAGACAAAACTTTAATATCTACAAAAAACTTATTCATACAATCTAAAATTTTATTTTATTTTGATAAAGTGGTTAATTGTTCAGTCTGCAATACATCTCAACAGACTTGAATTATTGAAAAGAAAAATAATCTCTAAACCTATAATTCATATGGTCGCCGAAGACAGGTAGCCCAATGGTGTAGTTACTTTACAAATTTTCATAGCACCAAGAATCGAACTCCCTACCTGCAGTTGTAGGAGTGAGATTTAAAAGCCACTACGCTAGTTGACCAAAAAAAAATTCATATGGTCTACAAGAATACAAGTGAACTAGAGACCTAAAATATAGAAACTTTGTTGTTGTTTGCCTTGTGAACAAACTAAGTTTAGTCAACAATGGTGAATTTTCTATACCCCTTTGAAAGTTTAGCCATTTCATAACTTTCCAATTTCATGTTTTCTCCACCTACCAAAGTATAAGCTTTGGAAAAGAAAATTAAAGCAAGAAACTTTAAAAGCCTTCACATTCGTTATATAATATAGAAGAAGTTAGTAACCAATTTTGTTCACTTTTCTTTCCTATCCATCACAATGAGCTCCGACGACAGAGATCATCGCTGGATTAACTCCAATAACCGCTCGTTTTGGCCTAATCCATCTACTTATGATTTCAACAGCAAGATTATGCTAGCTGCAGTTGTTTCTTTATCTGGAGTTATTCTCATCGTCTTTGCTCTTCATCTCTATGCAAGATTTGTTCTTCGCCGTCGTAGAGAAGCTTTTCGTGGCCTTCCCGTTACATTCCGCCACCCTTTTGAGACGCCAAAACGTGGCCTTAATCCCACAGTGATTGCTTCTTTACCTACTTTCACCGTTGGAGCCATCAGTGACGTTTCGGCTGCTACTGAATGTGCTGTGTGTTTAAGTGTGTTAGAGAAGGAAGACATTGCAAGAGAGTTGCCTAACTGCAAACACGTCTTCCATGTTGATTGTGTTGATAAGTGGCTTAGCACTTGCTCTACTTGTCCTGTTTGTAGGACTGAAGTTAAGCCAACGCCAAGACTTGAGCCTGAGCCAAGGGAAGGACCTGTTGGTACTGCACCACAGTTGCTAGAGGAAGGTAGGCTTAGTTTGATAGTCGAAGAGGCGTCTTCTTCTTCTTCAGATAACAAAACAGGTGGCTCCTCGGTTTCGAGGTTAAATTCGTTTAGGAAGATCTTGACAAGAGAAAGATCTTCAAACAGGATCAATCATTCTTGTGTTGACCAAGATCGTGTAGCAGATCTTGAGAGACATTGAGATTACCTGCATAGAGATACATATAATGCATATAAATCATACATCCAAAATCTTTCATTTATGCCATATCCTCTTTTCTTTTTATACCAAATCATAGTTCTGTGTAATGAAACATTAGTCAAAAGATACATATTGATCCATAGCTAATGATGATCCATCTCTAGTTAACTACCGTAAAGAGCTACTCAAGATTTCACATAAAACGCATCAAACTATGAATCACTGACTTCAGGAACCTAAAATCGATCCAAATTGCTCCAAACAGACACAAATACGCGAATGCTAATTGGCAATACAAATGTTCATAGCTTAAAAGCACCCAACTTTCAGAATTAGTGCAGCAAACTTTCAATACTTGCAATTTGCAAAGTCATTCATAATCGAATTCATAAGATTCTTCCACTACCCTATATTTTGGATCCGGAAATAAAATGTGATCTTACTAGAATTGAGAGAAGTAACAGCTGCTTGATACTGAAAGTTGAAAGCTTCATCTGCGAGGCCATTCTTCAGGTAAAATAGTTATTGCAAGCATACAAAGCCATCTTCAGCATTCCCGTGCCTACGAAACCACAAGCCCATATAACCGTTTCGAGAGCTCCGTCTCTAATACCTCTCCACCGTATTGCGCCGTAGCCACCGCCGTGATGAGTGTGAGCCTCTTTTTCAGGCGTTGATTGCAGCTGCAGAAGCTTGATGGGCTGGGTTCATTAGTGGGCCTAACTGTGATTTTGGCCCAATTGACATGATTCAATTATTAAGTTCATTTCTTCGCTTATGCTGAATTGGGCCGTACTAAACTCCTTTGGCCCACTAATTTTACCGACTTCACTTCTTTGTCCAGTTCACTATTTAGTTTTATGAACGGCAAATTTCATATAATAATAACTAGGGAAAAAGTTTACATTAACTATCATAAATAAATTCTTTTGAACGATAGGTTAGGGAATCCATTTTATGAATAAGAAATTTGGGGAGAACTGATAAAGAGAAATCAGAAAATAAAGAACTAAATCGCATGAACTCCTCCTGATATGGAAGAAATGCAGATCACTTCTGTAGTCGATCAAAAATCTGCAACACTGACCCACAATCTATCGAAAACTTCAATTCCGTAATTTATAGTGCCAATAAAAACTCTATCGCCCGTAAAACCATTTAACTTCCAGAAATGAAGATATAAAGTTGAGATTGTACGTCAGAATTTGTCCAATGAACATTAAAAACAAAATCTTAAAAGTAGATACTAAAAAAAAGGAAGAATTAAAACCAAACCAATCATGTAAGGAGGACGTAAGTGGTCCAGTCACAGTGGAACGAACATATCACGTGAACTCACAGCTTAGTCTGTCCTCACGCGTTCCTCTTTTCTTTTCTTTATTTTCTTAACTTCAAAATTTCTACCTCAAATTCCTAAATTATAATGCAACTTTAATGGTTTAAAAGGCTATGTATCATTGCTGGTAAATTCCAAACAATGTAGTAAACCATCAATTATTTAACAAACATGTCTTCCTATTTTATTTTATGTATTAGAATTTAATTTTAAATAATTGTATGGTTTCACACGATCAACTTTGAGTTTAACAAAAGATCAAAAATAGTTCAACTGAAAATGTACCTCTAAAATAATTTAGAAAATCACATGATCGAATGGTAGCTGGAGTCCGGGTTTAAGATAGTTAGAGTATCTTCTACCATAGAAATATTAATTTAAGATTCTTCATAATAAAATATTAATAATTTTACATAATTTTAATTTTTTATTTAAAATTTATTTTATTTTAAAAATTCTTAATCAAATTAGGACATGTATTTTTTAAGATTTTTAATCAATTGTTGTGAGCTCTGAAATCTCTAAAATAAGTGACTCTAATTTTTCTCTTTCATATCTTTTTATTATTTTAATAATTTTTTTGACTTTAAATACTTGTTAAGAGACTCTAATGAAGATGGTTTTACGGGCTTTGGTTAACAAAAAAGAAAAAATTGTGTTTAGAGAATATTTATGTTATAAATCGGATATTATACATCGACCTAATTATTGACAAAAATAAACTATTTAAATTTTTTTAAATTAGTACACAAATATTTATACACTCCCACGTTAAAAATACATAAAGAACATATCAACTAATTCTTTGTACATACAACAATTGATGACTTCCCTCATTGACCCCAAATAAATAAAGTCACAATACATAAAATAAAATAAATTCTTCACAAGTTAAAAAGTGTGATTGGAATTTTTAAAGTGTCATCTTCTAAAACCCTTAACCCAAAAGATGTTTAGTCAATAAGTTTTGTCAAGAAGAAAAGAACACTACATATTGATGATGATGATCAAAGCTTATAAAATCAGACGTTGAGAAGGTGTTCTTGTTCAATGGTGGCTCCGGTTCCTATCGCCGGAGATAGATTTGGATTATCCATCTTGTTGAGGCTTTATTGTTGATACACTTGTCTTAGTCTTTCTATTTCCCTCTTCAATGCTTCTTCATGTGCTATAATTTTTAATTTTATAAAAGAAATTCAGTGTTTTTGTAACGATACAAAATTATTGGGCGTGCTTATAGTGTAAGTAATAATTCAATACATATATGAGCCAAAAATAAAATAAAATCTATACACATTTACTTGAGATTTTTTCCCAAATGTAACATTATTATGTTATATGCAGATGCATACATTTTTTCAATATCTACAATAATATTGATAAAATCGATCTATAATTTAAATTTTAGTAAACTTTAAATTTTATAATGCAGATTTAAGAGGGTTTTGTATTATAAATATGCAAATAAATAAAGAGTAAACAAAAAGATTGAAATATTACCGTCTTTGAAAATCTTGTCTTGTGCTAAAGCAGCGATTCGTTGCTTGAGAGCGCTATTGTCAACATTGAGACGCAAACGTTGATGATCCAAAAACGCTACTTTTGGCGATAACATTGACACTTTCGCCTTTAATTTCGATATTTTCCACACAGAAAATGAATTAAGGCAATATTTATCTATAAATGATTTAGTTATTTATCTAGGTTAAAAATGTGTAAAGTGTACCTGCAATGAAGTCACGCTTCGTTCAAGCTCTAATATGTATTGTACTTTCCTCACCCTTGATCTTTGTGCTGATTGTCGATTTGCTAATATTCTGTGAAACCATTCAGATTTTTAATTATTTTTTTTCCTAACACAATTAAATTGACACAACTAGATGCGTACCTTAAACCCTTAATTCAAACATTAAATTTTATTATAATTTATTACACGATTAATTGGAATCTAACTCTGACAGAAAAAATCGTAGAGATAAACATTTAACCACTCAAACCTCTAACTTTTAATCATATTTTGAAAAGAATTGTTTTATATTCAAATATCATGAGTTAATATTTATACGTGCATGCATGATATTTTGATTTAGAGTAGTAATTAATACGACGATAAATATAAAAGAATTACCTTTTAACCCTTTTGGGATCGATAATCCTGTTGCCTGAGCCATCACCGGAATTGTTATTTGACACTGTACCATCATCTGGCTCCATCTTACAATGACTCTGGACTTCGTCATTATATTTGTTGTTCTTGTGATTGGGCAAAGGTTCTTTCTTATCGTCATTGTTGCTATTATGATCAGAAGGTGTAGATGTATTTGAGGAAGAGCCAGTAGGATTATTATTTAGGTCACCATCGACCATAAACATCGACATGAATTGTTCATCATCAAATCTATCGAAATGGTGATTATTTCCAATGTTGTCATGGCCTGTGAGTATAGGATCTTCAAGAAAAGCAATGGAGTCGCTAACAAAACGACGGTGGTTGCAACGACGAGTCGCTGAAAAATCGAGGAATTCGTCGACCCATGAAGGGTTTTGTACGGTGGTTGTAGAGAAAGAGGGAAGATTTTGAGAAGAAAAATCAGGCCAATGTGGTGTTATGTTAGGGATTTTAGGAGGTAATTGTGCCATTGAAGAGAATTTTGTCTATACATATAACAAAAACATTAAAAATCTGGATTTTGGAAGATTTTAGGAATGGTAAAAGAGAATCTTTTAAGTAATTATTAGAGAAAGTAACGTAAACCCAATTCAGAAAACAAAAAACCTTAATTAGAGGCAAATGGAAATTTGGAATAAGATCAAATGTGGTAAAGGAGAGGAAGAAAGAAGAAAACAGAATAAGAGTAACGAAATTGGCTAAGTTTAACAAATGGTAGTTATATAAATAGACAAAAAAGAAGACTTAATTAAAGAGATAAATAGAGAAAGAGAGTGAAAGAACATAATGAATTCGATGTGATCAAAGTGTTTTATTTAAGTCTGTGATGAGTATAAGATCACATGGAGGAAGATACAGCTATGAAACAGCTGTCTTGAGAACTTAGGCTATGGTCTCAATGATATTACTTGAAAGTCTCTTCCACTGATTTTATTTTCTTTGATTTTAAAAAGACTATTTCAAAGATTTGGAGGACGAATCAATCAAGCACGTGTTTTTGTGACCACATTCTTTTTGAATTTGCTTATAATATTTGTCTTTCTTATTGTTTACAATTCAACATTATGATAGTTTTGGGATTTTAACGCTTGTTTATTTTGTGGTATTTTAAGACTCGTGTGTTTTTTATGTTTGTTATGTAGTAAATCAAATCATTTTTGGGTTGTCTTTAAAGATATATTTGAGCTTATATTTTCATAAATAAGCCATATTTATTTACAAATAATGTTAACAATAATTAGTCAATATGTTCTCTCATTACTATATATTTAAACATTTAACGAATCAATGCACACATTAGGAAAATGTAGCCTAGAGAATAATGGAAGAGGAGAGATATAGTTATGAACTCAGGAAAAAAAATGAAATAATAAAAACACATGACATATGTGATTCTAGAACTCTAGTTCTATGTAAATATTTCACAAAAGCTCATGATCAAAGCTTGAAATAGTTAAGCTGATCGATTGGGAGGTATACTCCTCAGCAGACTGTGTCTCCTCTTAGACCGAGCGAGGTGCATGAGTATCCATAAGGTCAATACGAAACCAACAAAAACCAGCTGAAGGACAACGACAAGCTTCATACCTAAAGACAACAACAACAGTGTTGTTTCTGTTAACTCGACAATGCCATTATCAAACAAAACATATCAGCTTCCAAAGAACAATTTGCAAACCTTGAAGATTCTTCACTATGGTCTTAGACTCCTGTGGATCAATTGTTGAACCTAGTTGTGTATGGAAAGATTTAAGGTTGGGTCTAGGTTTGTAAATATAGTTAACGTGTTGGGACAATGATCGTTTTAGTAAGATTCAGAAGATGTTACTAAGAACACCATTATTTGGAGGTTCTTAGACTATTACAATTGGTGAAGTTCTTAATTTAAGGTTCTAATCTTATAAAATATTATTATTTTTATAAGAATTTATTTTTTCTTTAAACTTTATTTATTTTAATTAAATGGTTCAATCAAAATCAAACACATAACACATGTCAAGAAACCCAATTAAGAACACCTCTAAAACCTCTCTTTTAAGAACCCGTCTCAATTATCTTTCCTACTTTTCTAATTTTTTTCTTTTTTTAATATTAAGAAACCTAGTTAAGAGACTCCATTGGAGGTGCTCAGGGGGTTCTTATTTAAGAATGTCCAATGATGTGTCATTCATTGATTGTGTCAATTTTATTATTAATATTAAAATTTATTTATGCATATTTTTGATTAAAATATTGTTAAGAAATTAATTTTTTAGAAACCATTGATAATGGTGCTCTAACCACATATTCGATCATTGACACGAGAAGAGTAAACAAATTTGGGTGAACTTCCTACGTTCCTGTAGTAAAATTTGCCATTTGGACATGCTGAATTTCCTGTAATAAAAACATGATGCTATCAATCAATCAAACCCATAAAAGAAATCAGTAATCAGATTATAAAAATCAAGTCTTTAATTCTAAAAAGTTGCTAAATTTGAAGAAAATGAGTACCAGGCTCATCGGTGCTATCGACACAATCGCAAAAGTTGTCATTGTAGAGCTTTACCCAAAAAGAAGCCTTTCAATAAATTCTTTACTTACTAATAACATATCAATCATCTAATACACGAAGCAAAGAAACTTAATGCAGAGATGATGACATACATAGATGTTTAATTTCTTACAAACCAAACCAAAGAATTTCAAACAAATACTAACCTAATTACACCTTATGTTTCCTCTGTTTAAGCTGTTCTTGTCTTCATTCTTTTCTGTGATTCTCTCAAATATGCCTCTGCTTTTCTACCTTTTAAGAGTTCTCTAAAAACCTTTGTTACAGTCGTTTGTTCTATACCGTGATTATCCTTCATGTAATCGATCATCTCCGGAAGACTGTAAAAATTCTCACAGCAGCATAAGTAGCTGTCTCTTACTTTCTCTTCCTCCATGCTCAGAATGCGAAGAGTTTGCTGATAAAAAATGTATAAATGAATCATATTGAATATATCAGAGAATTACGCACAGTATCAGTGTATAACCGAGTTTGAATTACTTGTGCATTAGTAACAGACTTTCCATCTGATTTATCTGCTTCCTCGAAATTCGTCGCCATAGCTCTGTTTATTGAATTTCCCTGCATTTAGGGTTTAAGAGGATAAAGATGCCGATATCTCTCTCTCACATAGCCCAATTAAATGAACGGCCCACTCAAGCCCAATTATAAAATCATAAAGAGTTTTCAAAGGTTTCAACTTTCGACACACTTCGTTTATAAATCCTAATCGTTTTAGGGAGAAAGTAAAAAAGTTACAACCCATCTCAGATTCTCAAGGAAAAGATAAAGACTTGTCCATATTAACAAACATTGAAGGGGTTAGATATTATGATGATCCTAAATCTCATCATCATATAAAAAGGTCAGAGAAAAAAGAAAGAAGAAAAGACATATAAAACGGTCACTGAAGTGATGATGCCTCTAATGTTGCAGAATATTCAGTGTCTTTAAGTTAGAGCGCAATTGCTAACTTTCACTCCTTTGAAGGATCTTTGGTTGGAGGAGAGGGTTTGTCTGAAGCAACTTTAAACTGTACCATCTTCTTCTGTAGATCAGCTACAGGGTCTTTTGAAATCTTTCCCTTGGGACTCTTCTTTTCGTTTCTTACTTTAAGTTCTAGGCGATATAACGCACATGCATCAGATTCATTGATTTGGTACTCAAAGAGATGCCATTCCAAGGGACCCGGAGGTTGTGGATCCATATAATAAGATCTTTTTTGGCCTTCTTGTTCCTTTATCAGTTGTTTTCTTGATTCATGCCAACCTCGTCCACTGTAATCGGGAAGTGATCTTTGCTTTCGGTTTCCGCTATCATATGCTCTTTTCGGTTTGTCGAAGAAGAGCCATTCTCTAATTACTTCGCCCTCAACCAGTTCAAGATGAAATAGGTCTGCAACAATGAACAGTCCAATAGGATCAGGCAAAAAGAAAGAAGTAAATATAAGAAACTCACATTTGGTTTCTTGTTCTATTCCAAAGAGATGATGAAACGTTGAACTACAAAAAAGACCTCGGCTCTTAGTGAGCCAAATGTCCGTATCCTCTCACCTGTTGCGTTCCATGGGCATTTTGTGTTAACAGCTCCTTCACACACTGGGATGCCAACATTCTTACCCTGAGTCTTTGCACGAAGAGCATCAATCAACAGATTATCTTTCAAACTAATGCCCCCGGGCCTTAAGACAGGTGCTGTTCCAGGTGAATCTTCATCCAGAGCTAGTGTACCATGGAAGTTACTGCAGTAATCCAGATACCACTCAGAGCCCTGAGCAGGCCGTGTGCAATCCCATAGTGCACACTTTGGTCCCAGAAAAGCAGATGGAGGCACACGGACACTTGATGGAGTAGTAAATTCAGCATAATTATCAATCTCTTCAGAAGAATCAAGCTTTATGGAAGGGGTGTTGTTGAGTTCCTGACGGACTTCTGAGTAAATATACTCATACTGAGAAGTTATATCCAAGTTGCTGAGTTTATGGTCAGTGAAATCCGGAGCTGTGCACCCTTCAAATGCATAATGGAGTTGCTGGTCATGTGTTTCCGTGTTATTAACAGCATTCTGAAATAGAAAAGGTGGAAATGTGAATCAGAAAACATATTCAAAACTAAACATGAATCAAAAAGATTAAAAGTCATAGATGAGTTGGAATGTAAAATAACTGGTGTTGCCAGTATTTAGAATTGTCCAACCAAACATTACAAACCACGAGATAATAATGCCATTTATGCCAAAGCAAAAGATTATAGAAGGCAACAAGGACAAATTACACAGACGCAGAAACTATAGCAAGCTCACCTCAAACCCACAGGAGAAATTTCCGTTGAAAGGACTTTGACTAAAAGGCTCAGATGTCCATTCCAAGGGTTCTGAAGGGCACAGGCTTTGGGGGAAACCGTCAGGCTTCGGTGCAGCATATTCCTGTAACGAACTAGTTGCATCATCCTCCTCGTCTAATTTCAACAGACGATACATCTCCTCAGAAAATTGGAGAATACTTCCACCCTGCACATTTTAAAGACCAAAAGAGCTAAACCTCCATGCAAAAAGGCTACCCTTTCATCACATACAGAAAGCAACCAAACTACAGGTTCATTATTTCAAAGAAAACGACCATAAACCAGCGAGAAGTAAGAGATTTTTTGGCTTTGGAGAAAGGAACCAGAAGAGAAGATTCTGGAGAAGGAGCTGTGAGTTCAGTTTGCCATTCACGTAGTCTCTGAGAGATTTGAGCTTCCAAGAGTGCATGATCATCAAGCCGCCCTTCATTTCTGGCATCCTGGAGATGACAGAACTTCTCCTGAAGTTCCGCTAGCTTTTCCACCAGGTTCTGATGCGCCGAAGATACACATGTGATCTTCGAATGATTTGACATCTCTTCTCTTCCTATTCAAATCCGTTCAAAAAAATCATTAACTAAATCATAATCACCACACAATACCTAAATTTGAGTTCTCATGAGGAACGAAACAAACAAGAACCAAAACAGATTCAATAAATTGTGAAAAACAAAGCAAACAAACTATATCGATCAAACCATTAGTTCGTTCGATTCTACACAGAACATCAATCTCAACCTTAGATTCAAAACTCAAACTCCTTACATCGATCAAAACCCTAACATGATTCAGACTTATACATACATTGAATTGAAAGGAAATCGAAATATATTCATACTGTTTCCTTAGTTTTGATTGATACAAGCTTCAGGTGGAGAAGGATACGGACAGAAGAAGGAGGATAAAGAGGAGTTGTCGGGATGAATTAGCGAGCGAAGGGGAGCGACGCAGGAGGACGATGACGACGATTGTTTTTGGGTTTTAATCGAACGAAAGCGCTGCGAAAACAACTGGAGGGGTCTTTTTGTAAATTATGTGAGAATTAATTTTGGTTGCTTTGAAGTTTTGTACAAAAGTGAGGGGTTTCCTGTAAATTTCCCCAAAATAAATTCTCAACTTTTTTTATGTCAAGTTTTCAGTTTTTGTTGTTGTCAAGCTTACTCAATTACAAAGAACCTAAGTCAAAAGAGAGATTACATTGTTGTTTAGATAATCTGCTTTGTAATTAAAAACACACATAACCAAAACCAGAGAATAAATTTTGAATAAATTTCGGGTGAAATTTTCGAAATATGGTAGAAAAGCTGGTCAAGATGATGGTTTCCTCAATCATTTTTTTCAACTCGAGTAGTCATAGCAAATTTCACTTCTATTTCAAATATACCATAATGTCTAAGAATTTTTTCATATCATTTGTATTCGGGATTAACCAAAGCAAATAATCAATATTTGAGTATACCGAAAATCCTAAGAAATTTGATCCTCCAGAAATTGTTGAAAGCGCCCAAATTTGAATTACAGGTGGACATTCAAACAAAATGTGATTGATCGTTTCATTCTCTGCACCACATCTATCACAAATTTCTTCACAATTCATACCTTTTCTTGAAAGATTCGCATTCACCGCAATATAACATGACAATATCTGCCATATAAAATGTTTTGATTTTTGAAATGGACTTATCTTCCATACTTCTCAAATTTTAATATAGCAAATTCAATATTAATTAATTGACGAAAACATCTTTATGAATTAGTTTAACTATTAAAATACATTTTTTATTTTTTTGGGGAAATATCACTTTCTGATTAATGTTTACTAATTTAGACATACTTAGAAAATCATTAAAAACATTTTTACAAAAAAAAAAAATCATAATATCATGTTGTTGTATGTCCAACTAATTAATCTAACATATGAAATTCGACGGTATCTAGAAGTTTTAAAAATAAGTTTGGACCATAGATGGAATTTTCTCAATTTAATTATTGGAAAAATAAAATAATATCATTAATAATATTTCATCTTGACTTTCTTGAACGGATTTGAAATTTAGTATTTTTGTATAAAAGTGAATTTTATAGTTTTTAGAAAGTAGTGTCAAAGTCTTTAATGCTCTTTTAGAAACTTTACCTGAAATTGTCTAGTTTTATTAAACCCTCAAGTTAAATTTGGTTTATTCAGAAAATCTATAACAAAATCTTCAAATTGACAGTTTTTTAAAACATAAAATAGGAAACTTTGGCTTTGAAAAAAAACCTCTAAATAATTCAATACATATATCAATATATTAATCGATATCATGTGCTCGTGTGTTTGAAAATCTGCAGATATGATTATGATCAAGATTTGTGGAGCCAAGATAGAACATGATGAAAATTGAACTGGCAAGTCTTCTGCAAGATATTGACACATAAATATTAAAGCAACACAGAGTTCCCATTCCACAATAACATTGGTCTCAAGTAACTTCCAGCTTTAGTAATAAACCAGACACAAAGATTGCAGACATTAGCATGTATCATGAGTTAATGTAGCTTCAGTTCAATTCCTCTCTCTGTTTCTTAATCATGAAACTACCTCTTTGTCTCTTTCTTTCTTTATTATTTCCACTCATCAATTCTAAATCGAAATATAGCTATAGCTATACTCATTATTCTCCAATATATCTGACCAAACATGTAACAGACTTAAACCCTAATAAATGATCATCCGTACATTTTCACCTTCTATTTCTTTCTCTTTGACTCTTTATAACATACAGTAACTCCTCCATAGCTGTTTCTTCCTTAGATCCTCAGCAAACTCAAAACTCAACATATCTACGGTTTTCATCATCCTCCATTAATCTGATTCTTTCTCACTTTTCCAATTATTGTATATATACATGACATCTTTGTTTGTATCATGCAGGGAAGTATTATGAAGAGGACTCATTTAGCGAGCTTCTGCAACAAAAACAAAACCCTAGAAGTAGTAGAAGAAGAGACTAATGGTGGCAATAGAGTTATCATGAATCATTACAAGAATTACGAAGCAGGGTTGATTCCATGGCCTCCTAAGAACTATACTTGCAGCTTCTGCAGGAGAGAGTTTAAATCAGCTCAAGCACTTGGAGGTCATATGAATGTTCATAGAAGAGACAGAGCAAAACTTAGACAGATCCCTTCTTGGCTTTTAGAACCTCATCACCATATACCTATTACAAACCCTATCCCTAATTTTAACTCTTCTTCTTCCTCTTCTTCAACACCAGCTCATTTTGAGCCTTCTCTAACCCACCAAAGATCCAAATTTACTCCTTTTCCTTCTGCTCGGTTTGATCTTTTGGACAATATTAATACTAACTATGAAGGTTTGATGGTGGACAGAGAGACAAACAAGAGCAATCTATGTAGCAGAGAGCTTCAGAAGATCAGTTCCATCGATGCATCTCATTCTGTAAGATGTGGGAATGAGGAAGATGATCAAGTCATGGGCTTGGAGCTTGGAATGAGTTTAATGAATCCTAAACAAGTCCTTGATTTGGAGCTTCGACTTGGTTACCTTTAAATTCATTTGATTAGTAGTTTTTCTTCAAAACTATATGTAGTATATGCATTGTGATTTCATGCTAATGGTATTAAATAGTATTGAGCTTAAAGTTAATGGAAGTCAAAAAAGAGATTAATTATATTAAAGTTGGAAAAGGACTCCTAATTTTTTTTCCAATTTTCTTTTTTACTTTTTCATATAAAATGTTACTTCTCTTAATAATTGCCAAAACAAATGTAAAATCAAACTATCTAGGTTATAAAAAACATCATTTGATAATTAAGTAGTATTAGAATAGGAATTAATCTGTCAATTTCAACCATTCCCTACGTAATTTGTAAATTTTGTAATTGTTAAGTCAAATTATACGTACGTGCAAAGCGGTATCTAGGAGCTAGAAAAACACAAGGGAAAGTGGATTGCATGTGTATTAAGAAAGACAAAAAGTGATAAAGATTGCATTATTATAGAGATGGGTTGATGAGACAGACGCAAACGCATGCGACAAAGTGGTACTATGAAACATATAAAGATGAATGATGTTCGATCAATTGACTCATGAATAGTTCATATTTTCATCTTTCACACTCACCATCACATATTTTGCTTAACTTTATATGTATAACTCTATATATCTATCAAATGATTCTCATGCATGATATGAAAGGACTTAATGGTGTTTATGCTCTCTCTCTCTCTTTTTTTTTTTTTTTTTTTTTTTTTTTTTTTTTTTTTTTTTTTTTTTTTTTTTTTTTTTTTTTTTTTTTTTTTTTTTTTTTTTTTTTAAAAGTTTTTTATGGTTTTATTTTATTAAATAGCCTCTTAACCTTATGATTAATTTGGTAGTTAATACCAATATTGATATTAAAATTAAAGAACGTTTGATAAGCACTCTCAATCTTTGTTTTTGAATAGATATATAAAAATCTCGACGAATTCAAAAAAATTTATACTCAACGAATATATGTGCATCTATCTCAGGTTATGCACCATCAATTATTCTATATCGAAATGTATTGTACTACAGGAAATAAATCGTATTCTTGAATCACGACAATAAAATATATATCAGAAAATCGTGTGAATAAATATTCTTGACATAAACGAAACAGAAAAGCAAATGATATCTAGCCTAGTGGCAGGTGGTAAGTCCACTTAAGGTAGCATATTTGCATAATCCGGGATCGAGTCCCCATGCCTATATTATGTAGGAATTTGGCTATTGGACCGGTCAGTTGTGGTCCAATATAATTTGCAGTTGAAAAAAAAAACGAAACAGAAAATAGTCATTTGGTTTATGTTGTCGAAAATTAATTACGGTTTCTCAATAGATTTATTTTCTGATAAATTTTTTAAAAAATTAGATTGTGGTTTTTTGTAATGTTTTTTCTTGAAATCCAACTTCATATATATACATGTAATGCAAGTAGCATTTAGCCTAGTGGCAGGTGGTAAGTCCACAAGAGGCATACTCACTTACACATCCTGGAATCGAGTCCCTCCACTTGCATTTGCAAGAACTTGGCTAATGGACCGGCCATTTGTGGATCAATATTGACAAAAAAAAAATATATATATATATATATATATATATATATATATATATACACGTAATGTAGAGTTGGTAGTATACTAGAATGTAGAGGAGAAAGATAGAAGAAGAGACAAGAATGAAGGAGACAAGATTAGAAAATTAGGAAAGAAGTGATGTAAAAAGGAAACAATAAAATGGAATGTTAGGCCAATACATTTGGGATGTTTGTGGTTTCCCATGAACATATTTAATCTGACATTTTCAATCTTTCCCGACAATTTTAATTTTAATACAAAATCCATCATAACCTTTCCCTTTTTAGAATCCCTTCACTTTCTACTCTAATCTCTACGTTCCCTTCAATTCTTCCCTTTTCTATGTATAGTAATTACATTGAGTTTATTTGGTTTTTAGTGATGTGAAAGGTAAGAACATTTTCCATCTTGCTCCCTCATTTTCTTCTTCTTATTAACTTGCCCCCCAAATATTTTGTGTTTCTTACTTTATAGCCCTAACTGATAACACGAAAATGTAGAATTCTACAATTCTTCGACTAAATTTCTCCTCAATTACCACAATATTTACATTTTAAATTAATATTTAAATATTAAACATATTAATAAGTGATTCATGAGTTTAGATTTTTAACTTTTATATATGTTTTAGATATTAAAAATGATTTGTTCCTTTTAGATATATTGTTATATTTATACAGTTAAGTTTGAATATTATTTTAGATATATTGTTATATTTCACTTTGGTTCGGATTCAGTTTACTTCCGGTTTCAGTCTACATTTCTGATATATAAATTTAGAATTATAGATCCAATCCAATTCTACTAAATTTCACATTCAAAAAGTTTCAGCTGTTATCATTTTATATGATTCTACACAAAAATAAAAGATAATTCGTCAAGTTCATTTGCAAGTTATTATTTAAACCCTATATGTTAGAGAGATTTGGTTCTAACTTCTAGTAATCCTAGACATTATTTGGCTAAACCTGTAAAACTTATAGGTTTCGTTGCCAATCCTATCACATTGAATTCTGTATCTAATTAAGAAATTTCATGTGTCTTCTCATTGGTTCTTCGAGCATAAGAATTTTTGTTATTTTGTTTGAAGTGATTGTTTATCGAATCGCGTGACAACTAATATTATTATATAGTATAGTAGACTCAGAGAAAGTTTGTTCATACTTCATGTCAACAAAAGAAGATTGAGACGTGTCAATTTTAATAAAATAAAATTAAAACTTATTGGTAAAAGTAAACATCAAAGCACCAGTGGTCTAGTGGTAGAATAGTACCCTGCCACGGTACAGACCCGGGTTCGATTCCCGGCTGGTGCATTATTTTTATACAATTTTAACCCACCTTTTTGGGCTTTTAATGGCCCATTATCTTTTCTTTATATTACCATAAACTACAAAGGTTTGTGAAGAAATATAAAAATAAGAGTGACAATATAATTCTTTAGCTTATGTTTTCTTCTCATTCTTTTTGTAATTTCATTTTTTTAATAAAAACGGGTAATCATCTTTTTGTTAAGTTGTCCAATATTAATTTCTATATGTTTCTCTACCAGAATTCAATTTTAAGAAATTCATGATTCTGTGTGAAATAAATCTAAAATTTTGAAATTTAATATAATTTAAAATGTTAATCTAATTAATAAAAAATTATTGTAAATAGTTTTTATCTAGTAGCAGCTAGTAAATCTACTAAAAACAGACACATTTACATATTTAGAAATCGAGTTCTATCGTTTACATTATCTAAGAATTTGAATGTATTGGTCAATTCTGATCTAATATTTATAAAAATAAAATTAATACTAACAAAATAATCAGCTAAGAGTAGAAATAAAAAGCATATCCAAGCAATTTTGAGAACAAGAGCATTAGACAAAACTCAGAATGAGCACACTATTCTAATATCATCACACGAGTTCTCAATTATGTACATAATCCGTAACATGTTATTAATATAATTTTTATGTAACATTATAAAATATCTAAAAAATCTTTTCAGGTGATTTGAATCCTAGTCTGTACCAGCTACACACTCACTCCATATTAATGTAACCAAATATTCCTAAGCCAACTAAGCAGATCCAATCAATCAAATAGTGTTTTGTTTTGTCATAAAGCGAGTTAAATTAACTTATAATTACGTAATTAACAATTATAATATACTACATAAATAAGCTTCAAATACATTCATGGCATTAGCATTTGTCGGTACATCTTTACCGGTTAAGCCGGTCCCCACACACATCACGACAAGCAGCAGCAGTTCCGATGTCCGGCGTTCGGCGGAAGAACTTATAAATAACCTTTTAAAAAATTTTAAAAGATGAAATTAATAATTAATTGAAGCTCTAAGAACCAAACGTATTTGTGTATTGATAAAAATACTGAAAAAGTGATAGAAGACTTAAGACTACCTCATTACTAAGAATATGGATATTTTAATGTAGAAATCCACGAACGAATGGAAAGAAAAAGGTTGGATAAATTAAATTAAAATTCAATAATTGTATAGAAACAAATTATAATCGAATAGAAAAGAGGTCTCATGTTGTAGTCTCCATTATTGATTGTCTCCTTATAATCTAACATGTGACCCTCCATTGTCTACCATTCACACCCTTTGCCCCTCTCTATATATTTGACATTAATTACACTCCTTATTTATAATAGTATTATGTCAAAATATCACATTTTAAATACTTTTTAAAAGAAGAAAATGAGTTTTAGAATAATAGTAGATGTTAAATTCACTAAAAAAATATGTATTTACATATCTAAAACTTAAATTTTTCTAAGTGACATTTAACCTAGTGGCATGTGGTAAGTTCACAAGAAACATGGGCACTTACACATTCTAGAATCGAGTTTCCCCGCTTGCATTTGTAAGAATTTGACTAATGAACCGGTCATTTGTGACTCAATGTTGACAAAAAAAAACTTTAAATTTTTATCATCTATATTATATAGGAGTTCGTTTAATAAATTGGTTAGTTATAAACCAATATTAACAAAAAGTTACATTTTAGAAATTTTATAGTTAAAAATAATTATTCAAATAATTTTTGTTTTCAATTAAACAAATAAAATCTGAATTATAATCAAACTTTTCTAAACTCAATCTTAAAAATACTGTATGATGCAAATGCATTTTCTTAGATTTAAATTTGAGTAAGAAAAGTAGTAGATGTAGCACCAAACCATTTGACTGAAAACATTTTCTAATTATTCGAGTACTTTATATAAAAAGAATTGTTTCATTGGAATAAAACATAGTAAATATGTGAAAATTTTAAATTGTAAAATAGATGCTCTTATTTACAATGATAGAGAATCGATTAATGGTTTATGTTTGTAAACTTTTTCTTTTTTCTTGGTGAGATAGTTTTAATATATTGGGTTGACAAAAAAACACCAAAACTAATTCAAATGAACCGAGTTTTACCAAGTGGTTAGTATTCACCTCAACAATTTTTATTATTAAAATTTGATTCCAAATATTTGTTTGATATGGTTAATATTTGAGTTATAAATCAGATCTTATAAATTTAATGATTAAAATACAGTCGAGACCAAGCTTATTGTCTTTACACTTAAGTGGCTAAAACTGTAAATAATTGTTACATAGTAATGTTCTATTTGGTTAGCTATGCTGGTCCAAAATCGAAATAGAATTGGAATCATTATTAAAACGTATTTTAAGTTCATGGATTATTCTCTCTAGTCATCCAGTGTAGCATAACATTATAAGCAAATTGTAATATAGTACAAATTTTAAAAATTAAGAATTAAACAAAATTCTGAATTTTATCGAACACAAGAAATTTATAAAATGAAACGATAAGTATGGCTCACAAAAATAGTGACGGAGAATTAATAAATTTTATATAGAAAGGTGACACAATATGGTAGACCAAAAACTAACTAATTAAAATAGTACTATCATATAATATACTATGTGATTGTAAATGATTATTGAGTGAACATATAAAATAAGTCGGCCCAACAAAAAAAAGAAGAAAAAAACTCTTCTCTTTCATCATAATGTTTCTTTTATAAAATCCACCCAAACACACCAAACACTTCATCATCATTTCACAAACCTTTTTCTTTTTTTCCTCCATCACCATTTTCTAGTTCGCTCGTGCACATCTCCGACGATCCCAATTCTCAAAATCCTCAAAGCAAAACCCTTCAATATTTTTCAACAATTAACCTAGAAGCTCTAACTTTTTCTTTGTCGGCGATGGCATCTTCCAGTAATGGTACAGCGACGGGAACTGGTTCACCTTGCGGTGCATGCAAGTTTTTGAGGAGGAAGTGTGCAACGGATTGTATATTTGCACCGTACTTCTCATCGGAGCAAGGAGCAGCAAGATTTGCAGCAATTCATAAGGTGTTTGGAGCAAGTAATGTCTCCAAGCTTTTGCTTAATGTTCCAATTCATGATCGTTGTGAAGCTGTTGTCACCATCGCTTATGAAGCTCAAGCTCGTCTTCATGATCCTGTTTACGGCTGTGTCTCTCATATCTTTTCCCTTCAACAACAGGTAATTGACCAGATCGAGTAATTGTTCGTTATCAATACACTTGATTTTGTTAGTCACAGTATGGGATTTATGTTGTGGTTCATAAGTATGAATTTTGTGCATGAGGTTTTTCTCCTAGAAAATCTTATTGAATTAGCTAGTAATAGCTTAGTTTTTCCCTGAATATCTTTTGTTTTCACATTAGGGTTTCTCGTTTTCTCCCATTTTTTTTCTTTTACTAAATTTTGAGGAGAATTTGAGATCTTTAACTATATATCGCTCTGCTTCAACTTTTAGTTAAAAACATATTTACATTTTGAAAAATATCATTAAATAGTCACAAAATATTAAATACATTAAATTTTGTATTAGAAAATATACAAAACCTCTTATAACATTTCAAAAGTATCTAATAAAATAAAACAAATGGTTATTAGCCTACTGGATAGGACAGCTCATTTGCACAACCAGAGATCGAGTCTTTCCGCCTACATTATGTAGGAATTTGGCTATTGGTTCGATCAATTGTGGTCCAATATAATTTGCCGTTGACAAAAAAAAATATCTAATAAAATAAAACAAATTGAGCAATTTTTGAAAGACGTTACAACAATCAATTTCTCAATAAAGTATTTGTCACAACTTTCTTATTTTTTATATTTGTTATTTTAGGTTCGCCAAGATATACAATAAAGAACATCGATTTTTAGATTTCACAAAATTGGATGTATATTAATAAAACGCTTAAAAATAAAATTACATTTATTATTCTAGGAAAATGAACAACTATTAGTTTATAAAAGTCACATATTTTCCTAACTATGTAAGTATTTTAATTTTTGGTACAAAATGTCGATTTAAATGAAGCTTTATTAACAGTTATGAGTTTACACATATATAGGTGGCATACTTGCAAGGTCAAGTGATGCAAATGAAGGCACAAATCGGCGGCCACCAGACGTCACCACCTGCCGGAGATTTAAGAAACAGCTCGGAGAGTACTCATCAGTTTATGACGTGGCAACAAATTAGTGGCTCTCCGATTGGTAATGCATATACAACACCGTATAATCATCAAAATCAACATCCTTATTACGGTCAAGTAAACCCTAACAATCCAGTCTCGCCACAAAGCTCTCTTGACGAATCATTCAGCAACACAAGTAGTGATGTCACCACCACAGCTAACGTGCGAGAGACTCATCAAGCTGGAGAAGCCGTTTACGGTCATGATGGATTAGGGTTTCATGAAGGTTATCCAAATAAGAAGAGATCAGTGAGTTATTGTAATAGTGATTTAGGTGAGTTACAAGCTTTGGCTCTTAGGATGATGAAGAATTAAGATAAGTTTGGAATTCATGTAGACAGACAGAGAAGAAATGTAATGTTTTTTAGTTTATTTCGACATGCTTAACAAATTTAAACAGGTACATTCGGTCTCCAAATAGTATTCGAATCATAGTATAACATAGACCAATAGACGTGTAAATTCAAGAACTTAACGAACGGTTGGGTCATTACAAATCTTCTAATCAAATGATAACGGGAATGGATATAGGTCCTTGTTAATTTTTTTATGAGGAAAGAAATCGAGTAAAAAACTCCAAAGTTAATAGGAATAACTATAACTCCATGGTTCATAAGACATTACAAATTTAGGACATTACAAAAAATTAAACGAATAAAACTAGAATTAAGTGTCTCGACAGATTCCACACAAAACTAATCATTATGTTGTGGAGAAAAAAAAGTACAACTCAAATGGTTATAGTGGGAATGGATATAATTTCATGGTTCATAAGACGTTACCGACTTAGACGTTACAAAATATTAATCGAATAAGTCTAGAACCATGTGTCTTGTTAAATTCCAGATGAAACTGGTATTTTAATTCTTTTGTGGAGAAAAAAAAACTACAACTCAATGGTTATAATGGAATAGCTAACTTCATGGTTCATAAGATGTTATTAACTTAGGGCACTACAAGAAAATAAGCGAATAAGTCTAGAATCAGGTGTCTCGATAAATTAAAGACAAAACTGATATATTAATTGTTTTTTGTGGATAAAAAGAGACAAGTACAACTCAATAATGGGAATGACTATAACTTAATGGTTCATAAGACGTTACTAATTTAGGACGTTACAAGAAAATAAGCGAATAAACTTAGAGCATCTGTAATGGTGATCCCTTTAGGGGTCTCCTAACCAAAAAAAAAAAAAAAAATTAGAAAAGGGAGCCAATCCAGGTTCGCCAGAGATCACCGTTACAGATGCTTTTAGAACCATGTGTCTTGACAGATTCCAGACGAAACTGATATATTAATTGTTTTATTGGAGAAAAAACAAGTACAACTCAATGGTTATAACGTGAGTGACTATAATTTCATGGTTTATAGGACGTTACTAATTCAGGCGTTACAAAAAGTAAGCGAATAAGTTTAGAACCAGGTGTCTCGATAAATTCCAGACAAAACTGATATATTAATTGTTTTTTGTGAAGAAAAAAAAATTACAACTCAATGGTTGTAATAGGAATAACTATAGATTCATGATTCATAAGACATTACTAACTTAGGGCGTTACAAAAAATTAAGCGAATAAATCTAGAACCAAGTATCTCGACAAATTATAGACAAAACTGATATATTAATTATTTTTTGTGAAGAAAAAAAAATTACAACTCAATGGTTGTAATAGGAATAACTATAGCTTCATGATTCATAAGACATTACTAACTTAGGGCGTTACACAAAGTTAAGCGAATAAATCTAGAATCAAGTATCTCGATAAATTATAGACAAAACTGATATATTAATTGTTTTTTGAAAAGAAAAAAAAATTACAACTCAATGGTTGTAATAGGAATAACTATAGCTTCATGATTCATAAGACATTACTAACTTAGGGCGTTACAAAAAATTAAGCGAATAAATCTAGAATCAAGTATCTCGATAAATTATAGACAAAACTGATATATTAGTTATTTTTTGTGGAGAAAAAGAAACAAGTACAACTCAATGTTTATAATGGGAATAGCTATAACTTAATGGTTCATAAGAGGTTATTAACATAGGACGTTACAAGAAAATAAGTGAATAAACCTAGAACCAAGTATCTTGACGTATTCCAAACAAAATTGATATACTAATTTTTTTGTGGTGAAAAAAGAAACAAATACAACTCAATGATTATAATGGATATGGCTATAAATTAACGATTCATAAGATATTATTAACTTAGTACTTTAAAAAAAATAAGTGAATAAGTCTAGAACCAAATGTCTCAACAAATTCTATACAAAACTGATAAATTAATTGTTTTATTGTGGGATAAAACAAACAAATACAACTCAATAGTTATAATGATGTTGACTATAACTTAATCGTTCAAAAGATTTACTAATTTAGGGTGTGTTATAAAATAACAAGTGAATTTGTCTAAAGCAAGATGTTTTGACAGATTCTACACGAAACTGATATATTAATTGTTTTTCTACGTGATGAAATAAAAACAATAGCTGGATAATTGTACATGTTACTATTAGAATTTAGAAATCTTTGTATGAAGACTTAGATCCATGATCTTGTATAATTAGTTTGTTTAAGATTCAGCTTAATAATCATAAATTACAAATATAATAATTGTAGACTGCATATGGCATTTATCTTAGTGGCAGACAGTAAGTCCACTTAAGGCAGCACATTTACATAACTCGATATCGAATTTCTATGCCTACATTGTGTAGAAATTTGACTATTAGATCGGCTAGTTGTTGTCCAATATAATCTGCCATTAACAAAAATATATATATATATATATATATATATATATATATATATATATATATAATAAGTGTAGACGTGTGCGGCGCGCATCCAAGGGTTTGACTTTGATTGAAACTACACATTCCTTGTTAATTATTACATCAATAGTTTATTTCGCTCCTTACAAAATTTGTCTAGTTGTTGTGAATGATCAAATAATTTTATATAATGAACGAATAAATGTTGACATAAATCACGTTTGTAAATAAAATTTTTTATTACATTTTAAACCTAAACAAAAGTATTTTATTACATATCTAAAGATTGACTATGTGTGTGTACATGTAATTAAATGTCACTTGTTAACTAACAATTTCGTAGGTCCTCTATGAAGGTTTTAAAGGTAAATGATCTAAAGGAATATGGAGATAAGTCAACTTTATTTTCACTACACTAAATTAATTTTTTTAATTAAAAATAAAATAAAATTGTGATAAAATAAATATATCAAAAACAATTTGGAGAACATAGGAGGAATGGATGTTATGATTGTCTGTGAGAGAAACAAATCATCAAAAATCATTTCATTCTAT